>WBMZ01016805.1:0-11657 GCA_013400975.1 Atrichornis clamosus | reverse complement strand
CGGGGCCGCCCGGGGGGCGCGGCGGGCGGCCGGGCCCGGCCCGGCGCTGGGGCGGCGGCTCACGGCGGGTCTCCTCCCCTCTCTAGGTCCGTAGCCGGAGGCAGGAGCGGCCGCGGTTGCCAGCGCGGGGACGCGGCCCGACGCTACAGGTACCTGCCCCTTCCCTCCCTCTCTTCCGCGGGGCCGAGCTCGGCGCGGACAGCGGCTTCTCCCGCTCTCGCAAAGGGCATCGCGTTTACGTTGTTTTGGAAATCCGCGTAGGCTCCCGGCTGAACTGTGCTGGAACAGCCTTTTTCCGGTCACCGGGAAGTTCGTGTGAGGAGCCGGTGCTATCCGCGGTCGGTAAAGGCCGAGGAAGCACGTGCTTCTAGCGGGGAGCCCTGCGCGCCCGACCGGGATCTTGCCTTGGTCTGCCGCCCTCCCGAGAAAGAGGGTTTGGGCTTCGTTTTGTACTCTTTTCTCTTGGAGATCAGTAGTAGTGGGAACTGAACGTGTGCCAACGCAAGTCGCAACTTTTCAATCTATAATTTCTCACAATGTGGCTCTTGTAACCTGCTAGAGCTAGGCTGAATGGCTGGAAAAGCTGTGGTTAACAGCACAATATAACCTTAGACTCACAACTAGACTTCCCTCATTACTTTCCAGAGAAAACACAAAAAGAAACGGTTTGATAATGCCCAGAATTCACTGAAGATACTTCAGGGTGATCTGTTGCTGTCGTTTTCATTTGCCAAAGAATGTTCTCTCTTAAAATTAAACTTTCTGCCCTAGAAATGGGGAGTGAGTCAGGCAGCACTGACAACAGGGTGACTGAGAGATTGGAGGCTGTGCTTTCTACAAATTCAGCAGAACTGGTTGTACTGCAGAATGATGGTTCCGAACTTTCCACAGTCCCTGGTTTTTGAAGGCTTCTGAAATCCTTTCTTAATTTTTGCATGCCGTACACTGGAAGATACACTTGGTGGCCTTGATCAGTGAGAAGGTCATGTCTCCAACTGCTGTCTGAGCTGCAAACAGAAAAAACCTTGATTATTGACAGATGCTTCTAAAAATGTTCTTCTTTGAACCTTTGTCTTGTGTGTTCATTCATTTCACTGGGCACGATGCCGTTCCTGTGTTTACACCCAGCTCACACTTCATGCCCCAAGAGAGCAGTGTCTACTTTTATCTGTAAACTTCAAAGCTTCCTTTTGAGCTTTATGTGGTGTTTGTAATAGTTGGGAGGTGTAAATTTTGCTTTGTTTTGTAATTTTATCTAACCAAATCTTGCATCATTTAGTCTCCTCTTATTTCTTCACTTCCTGCAATCCCAGTGCTGTGGTAGGATTGTGTGAACCAGTGTTTCATCAAGAATCAGTGTAGTCTTATAAATTCTTAAAACTGTTGAAAGACAAAAGAATGATACTTGTTTTATGGAAGGTCCACTGTTCTTCATTCCAAGTACTATTAAACAACAAGAACAAACTTCCTAGAGACATGATCTTCCAAAGAAGACAAGAAACAAGGCTTCCTTTATTCCCCAGATATTCAAAACAGGGAGCCTAGTGGTGGCCATACTGAACGGTTTTTTCTGTAAACTTAGAAAAAGCCAAAAGAACACACAGCAAACCAACTCCTGCAGAACAACTTGAAAGACAATCTAAACTGTTACATTAAACCCAGTGCTGCAAAACCCAAAGCTTGCTAAAAATATATGTGGTTTCCCTTTACGTCTTAACTCTTCAGGATACTTCTTCAGGAGAATTTCTGTCATAGCAGGTCTACTTTATATTCAGGTTTCATTAAATTTCAAAAAGGTTAAAGTTATTGTAAGGCAAGATGTAAACTTAATTTTTTTTAACTTGTAATGGACTTCAGTATTATCTAGAATAAAACATAACAGCTGATAAACACCCGCTTTATATTATTACTTTAAACCCTTCTAAACTGCCTTTTAGAAAACAAAAAGTTCTCATTGTCTTTTTCTGCTGCTTTTCCTTAGGTGTGCCAAAATGTCAGAAAGATCAGATATTCTTCATTTCAAGTTTGACAACTATGGAGATTCAATGTTACAGAAGATGAACAAATTGAGGGAAGAAAACAAATTTTGTGATGTCGTGGTCCATATAGATGATGTTGAAGTTCACGGGCATAAAATTGTCTTTGCTGCTGGCTCTCCCTTTCTAAGAGATCAGTTCTTACTGAATGACTCCAGAGATGTAAAAATCTCTATCCTGCAGAGCTCAGAAGTGGGGAGGCAGCTGCTTCTCTCCTGCTACAGTGGCGTTCTGGAGTTCCCTGAAATGGAGCTGGTGAACTACCTGACTGCCGCGAGCTTTCTGCAGATGAGTCACATCGTGGAACGATGCACTCAGGCCCTGTGGAAGTTCATCAAACCGAAGCAGCCGCTGGAGAGCAAAGAGTGTGAACAACAAAGTGACTCTTCTGAGCTGAAGGAACATCAGGGAGATGACGACTCCCTGCAGCAAGACTCGCCTTGTATTCAGCCTTCGGAAGACAGCATGGACATGGAGGATAGCGATATTCAGATCATCAAGGTGGAGTCCATCGGTGAGGTAACAGAAGTTAGGAATAAGAAGGATCAGAACCAGTTTATTTCATCTGAACAAACTGCACTGCATTCCTCAGAGCCTCAACACTTTCTGATCAACTCCACTGTTGAAAACAGAGCAAGTGAAATAGAGCAAAACCACCTCCACAACTATGCCCTTTCATATGCCGGCAGCGATAACATCATTCTGGCCTCTAAAGATATGTTTGGGCCTAACAACCGAGGTATAGACAAAGGCCTCCAGTGGCACCATCAGTGTCCAAAGTGCACAAGAGTATTTCGGCATCTGGAAAACTATGCTAACCACTTAAAGATGCATAAACTATTTATGTGTCTGCTCTGTGGCAAGACGTTCACTCAGAAGGGCAATCTCCACCGGCACATGAGAGTGCACGCAGGCATCAAACCATTCCAGTGTAAGATCTGTGGGAAAACGTTCTCTCAGAAATGTTCCTTACAGGACCACCTCAACCTGCACAGTGGGGACAAGCCCCATAAGTGTAACTACTGTGACATGGTCTTTGCGCATAAGCCCGTTCTGAGGAAACACCTTAAACAGCTGCATGGTAAAAACAGCTTTGACAATGCCAATGAAAGAAACGTGCAAGACATAACGGTGGACTTTGATTCATTCACATGTAGTGCTGCTACAGACAGTAAGGTCTGTCAGCAGGCTGATGCCAGCCAGGTACTGGATGCAGGGAAGCTGCCTCAGGCTGTGCTCAGTTTAAGAAACGATAGTACCTGCGTCAATTAAGCAATTAAAACCCGCCCTGTGTAGGGATCGTGACTGACAGGAGCAAACCATTGGTTTGGGTTCTTCCCTAAACCAGTGGTGTGCCCCAAAAGGCTACAGATGGTTGGATTGCAAAACCTGGCAGGTCTTCAGCCATCGTTCTTAGTCTTACTTGATATTTTCTGTGAATAGCAATCCTCCTTCAGGTTTCTGTCTGTGTCTCTACTGTGGATTATGGGGTTAATTGTTTCATTTCTCTCTGATTAGGAGACTCAAGACTAACACCTTTTGAAAGACTTGCTGTGGGCTGCAAGTAAACCATCTGCTGTACAGTTAGAGGCCTCTCTGTGTCTGGGCAGATGGAGGAAAGAGCAAAGAGGACAAGTGTGTGAGATAACCTGATTTTTTTTTTTTTAAAGCACTGGATAACTGAAAACACTCCATATACTTAAATTTAAACTTACCTCTTAAAATTACCTTTCTCTGATCTTACTCCGAGACTCCCACAGTTGAAATGAAGTATTTTTATGTCACTTTTTTGCCCTTTCTAAACTTATTTCAAGAAACTTCTGCTGCCAATCAACGCTCTCTTAAAAACTCAGGGTTTTTAACTTCAACATGCATTTTGAAAAGATGAAACCCTAAATGATTTGGCAGGGTTAGCTGATCATTGCATAGAGCTGTTCAAACTGAGGATAAATTGCAGCTCTGGAATGTGAGAGGCTGGTGCCTGGAGTGCAAATATGACCTGTTTCTTACGCGGGCATACCTGGGATTTTTAAAGGGCACTTGCCAGTGCATGTACTGAGACAAGCTAAACACTTCAAAGCTAAAAAATATCACCCATCTTCCATAAGTTTTGCATCACAAACCACAACAGCTGCTGGGTTTAGAGCAGAGCTGGAGTGGAGAAATACTGCTTTTTGACACTGTGAAAAGAATCTTTTTAAAGCTGCAATGTATAACAACTCCATGATTTTTTTCCTTTTCTCCCCCTTAGTTTCTTGTATGTCTCTCCTTGATGTCTAATAAGGGCCACATGTCAGTTAACTTCAAACAAAAATACCTGCTATAAGAACTTAAACAATATCAAGTTTTTTGATTTCTTGAACATTTTTGAAGTGACTATTAGTGTTTTGCAGATCCTAGGATGAGGTATAGGTAGCACAATTTCTATAGGTTAATATAGCAGCTATTGACTGTACTCAGCAATACCTCTTGTATACCGCCTTAAACATCAAATGTAGCGGGAATG
Source organism: Atrichornis clamosus (assembly GCA_013400975.1). Taxonomy (NCBI): domain Eukaryota; kingdom Metazoa; phylum Chordata; class Aves; order Passeriformes; family Menuridae; genus Atrichornis; species Atrichornis clamosus. The sequence continues at coordinate 7,115 of WBMZ01016805.1, read as the reverse complement.
GCATGTTAATTGGGATTCTGGGATTATACCACATTGCTCAAAAGTGCCGTGGAATTATCCACATCCCAGTCAGGCTGAAAGAAGCTTAATTTATCCGAGGCACACCATTCCCAGTAGAACAGCACTCTTAGCACACTGAAGTGTAGCACAGACTAATAATCAAATGGCTGATCCTCGGCAGAGAACTGCTGTTTGTGTTTGGAATAAGTATTCCTCCAATGCAGCTCTTTTCCACAAGGTTTGCCATGAGGCTGAGATTATGCTTCCTACCTAAACGTAGTACTGTTGATGTGTTTGAATGAGGGGTGGGGGTGAAAGGCTGCTATTGTATGGTTAAAAATGCTAAACAGGTATGACCAAAGGTGTGTTAGAACAAAAAGTGTTTTGTATGTCACTATCAAAAGTTGGTCTTGCTCTTCAGTTCTGTGTGTGTAGAAGTCAGGATTTCCTTCCGCAGACATTACACTGATGGACGTTGAAACGTGTTAATGTTGCAGAACGTTTTCAGAAATCCACATACTTTGAAGTAGAAAAGGAAGGTGATTCTATGAATCAGTTTTTCAGTTGAGTTCTTGAACTACTGTACTTGACTGTTACATGAACTCTTACATGGACAGCTATGAAGTAAGCAATGGAAATGACATCAGGGCATTCATCTTTCAAGTTGTAGCAAATATATTTAGGCCTAAAGTCTAACTATTTGAAACTTTTTAAAATTGTTGTTCAGGTTCCTGAGGCAGAAGATAGATTTGCATGGGAAGAACTGTTTTTCCTCTTAAAATCACCCGCTTTCAGAATTGTTTTGAACTAAATTTGACCATGACAGTTGCATCTGACACTTGCATTCTGTCTCCAGGCAGAATCTTCTGTATTGTTCAAACATTTTGGTAAGCTATAATTCACTATATGGAAATAAGTTATAGTGCTAACGTCAAAATGAAGATAGACATGGAGAACAAGAGCTCGCAGAGCCAGGTCAGCGTGCTGTAAGGCACTAGTGAACAATCCAAGCCAAGACGAATATGGACACGAAAAAGAAAATGGTCTTCTGCCACAGAAAGGAATAAAACTGCACAAATGCTAGAAAATGTGGCAGCAAAATGGACAGTATTGAAAGTTTTGTCTATCTGGGAAGTTTTGGCTTTTTGTGGAATTACGAAGTTGTAATGTTACTGTAAGGAGGATACAGCTTGTTGAAGTAGCTGTGGGTAACTCGAAGTTGATATGAAAAGACAAGGGGTTTCCTAAGAAACAAAAAAAATTATTTGGTCAAGATACATAGGTTTTCAGTCCATCCTGTGCTGTGGTGATTTGAACGTCTGAGAAGGCCAAGACTGCTGGCTGTTCAGTTAAAGGCTGCTGTGGGCGTTTGGTGAGAGCACAGCAGAAAAAATAGGAAAAAGCAGAAATGCAGAAGACTTTCTTCAATGAAAATGGACACATCTGTTGGATGAAAAGTGACTTTTACTAATGTCTGTGCTTTTGGCCTGACAAAAGGGTGCAGACCGAAGGATTTCTACAGGAGATGGCTGCATGACTCCAGAAGCACTGGAGATCTAAGGGCAATACGCCAATGCAAAGTGCACTGGTGGTAGAGTTCATCTTAGATTTGCCCCTATATGAAAAGACAAGTGAAGAGTATAGAAGAGGTATTACAAAAGAAAAATCTGGCTAATGCTGCTTCTCTGAATTACAGATTAAAATGGAGTGAGGATTATGATAAATGAAATGCGCAGAGGCAGCTCGATTATAGAATAAGATGAACTTAATTGTCCGTGTATGTAAAATGTTGTCTTCATTGCAATGTCCCGAGTAGTGAAAGACTAGATCCATTGGTTGTTGCTACTGATGCTGCGTATTCAGATGAGGACTATGGCAGTTATCATAATCTGTGTGTTACTGTGTAGAATACCATTTGCTGGTAAGTGGATAGTCTCACAACTTAATGTGCTGTACAACGTCCTGCATATCCTAAAAATAACTGAAGTCTATTACAAAAATATTTTAATAACTCCTCAATATATTAGGATTTTTTTTTAATGTTGGCATTTTATTTATTTATATTATATAGAAGAAGGAATTCTTAGAACTTAGGTTTGCCAGAGGTTTGGGCTCACCACTTCTCTGAGCGATGGTAGCTTGTGTAGCACGTGTTTCTGCAGCCCATGCTGCAGCTGCACAGCCTCCTGCATAGATCAGGGACAAGTCTTTCCTTAATTTATTTTTCTTTTAGAAGACATGTTTTGCAAGTTAGTAACTGATAAATTTGAAGTGTCAGTCTTTTTCTCCCCTAGCTTTTTGGCAAAACTTAGCTGCCGCTGAATTTTTGTTGAAATAACTTAGAAATTAATTGTGTGGGGCTGATTTTGGTTTTGGAGTCATTGGGAGGAATAAAAGTGAGGAGGGAAAATCAAAATGTGATACAAACCGAAACGGTTGAGAGAATTCTAAAGTCACGTCAAATGTTGATTTTTTAAAAACCAAGAGGGGGACATAGCGGTGCCTCCCGACTTGGTAAGGGGTGAGAAGGCAGGACGGACGCTTTTCCTTTGAGATTGTATAATCGATGGACTGAGCATTAGCTACCTCTTCACTGACTGGGCAAAAGTCTTACACTACTTGTGATAACCAAAGCAGACGGGTCGGCGGCTGCCGGGCGATGTCCCGTGACCGAGGAGAAGCCAGCAGCTCGTCCCGGCGGCGTTCGGGACGGCGGTTCGCCGTTCCCCCGACGCGTTTCGGCTGATGGCGAGGAGGAGCCCCGGCAGCCGCTCCCCGGTATGCCTTACGGGGGCGGACACGTCGCTACCTCTACCGAACGATGGGCGAGGCGCGCCCCGGTGCCGGTACGGTTTCCCCCGGCGGCAGCCGCTGTAGCAGTGCCAAGTCTTTTAATAAACGTGCTGCTAACTCTGTCTGCCGCCGCCTCTCATTTCCACCGCGGTCACGGCGCACCGGAGACAGGCGGGCGGGCGGGCGGAAGGGGCGGGCGGGAAAGCGGTTCCGGGGCGCTGCGGCACCGGTGGCGGAGCAGCACCGGCTGCGGGGAGCGGCCGGTGAGCGGGGCGGAGCGGGAGCGCGGCCGGCGGCGGGCAGCCCGTGAGCCCCGGGTAGCGGGTCCTGCCGGCGGCGGGGGCCGGCGGGGGTGGGCTGCGCCCGGCGAGGCGCTCCGGCCGTGCCCGCGGGTCCCGCCATGGCGGCGGACTCGGAGGTGCTGCACTTCCAGTTCGAGCAGCAGGGCGATGCCGTGCTGCAGAAAATGAACCTCCTGCGGCAGCAGAACCTCTTCTGCGACGTGTCCATCTACATCAACGACACGGAGTTCCAGGGGCACAAGGTGATCTTCGCCGCCTGCTCCACCTTCATGCGGGATCAGTTCCTGCTCAACCAGTCAAGGCAAGTGCGGATCACCATCCTGCAGAGCGCCGAGGTGGGCAGGAAGCTGCTGCTGTCCTGCTACACGGGAGCGCTGGAAGTCAAGAAGAAGGAGCTGCTGAAGTACCTCACGGCTGCGAGTTACCTGCAGATGGTTCATATTGTGGAGAAATGCACCGAGGCTTTGTCCAAGTACTTGGAGATTGATGCTTCAATGGAGAGCGGTACCCAGGCTGCTGAGGGCTGCCACTCCTCGGATGCTGAACTAAGGAGCGGGGATGAGGTTTTAGAGAAAGACTGTGAAATAATTGAGATCTCTGAAGACAGCCCAGAGAACGAAGAATATCCTGTGAAACAGGAGGATGGTGATAGCCCATGCCCTGCAGCGCAGAGCTTGATGTCGGAAAGGAAGGAGACAAAATCCCCAGAAATATCAACAGTGGAAATTGGGTATAAGGATGATGAAATCTGTATCTTCAGAATGGATTCTATGAGTGTGGCAAATGTAGAAAATGATCATTTTCCTCAGCCTTGCACTTCCTCTAAAACAAATTTATATTTCCCAGAAACCCAGCACTCCTTGATAAACTCTACAGTTGAAAGCAGAAATACAGAAATGTCAGGAAATCACTTCCAGACTTTTGTCAATGACAATCCAGAAGGAACTTCTAGTGGGGTGAATGGGTTCCAGAGCCTGGAGGATTCTGGCAGCTCATGGCGGCACCAATGTCCAAAGTGCCCAAGGGGCTTTCTGCACCTTGAGAACTATCTCAGACATCTAAAAATGCACAAACTCTTCCTGTGTTTGCAGTGCGGCAAAACATTTACGCAAAAAAAGAATCTCAACAGACACATCCGGGGGCACATGGGCATCCGGCCCTTCCAGTGCATGGTGTGCTTGAAGACCTTCACTGCCAAGAGCACGCTCCAGGATCACCTCAACATCCACAGTGGGGACAGGCCCTACAAGTGCCACTGCTGCGACATGGACTTTAAACACAAGTCTGCTCTTAAAAAGCATTTGACTTCTGTTCATGGAAGGAGCAGCAGCAAAAAACCAAACCTGAATGCTATTACAAAAGTTAAAATAGACTATGATTGATAGCTGGGCCATTGTGGAGTCAGACTCCACAAACACCTCCTGGCTAGTGAAATTCTAGATGCAATTCCAGTTCCAGATCCCCATGTAAGGGACAAAAGCACAAACAAGTGGCTGGTGATCCAAGACAGGCCTTGGAGCAGGAAACCTGCCTGCTCTGTTAAGGTTGCTATTGCTATCAGTGAAAAAAGGAGTTTCCTAGTTGAAAGTAAACTGCAAAATACGGGAAATTATTTCATGCTTCTCTTCTATTATTCTGAGCATATTCTGATTCCCCAAAGACATTTTGCATTCCTTGTTTCAAGGGCAGGCACTTCTGACTTTCAGACTATTACTGATATTGCAATAAGTTGAAGCCTGAACCATGATTTTGGTGATAACAGCTGAGGGAAGGAGGTGTTTGTATGTATTCAGCAAGTCAGTCATTCCCATCCAGTTCATGGATCATTCATGGTGAAATAATCTCCTTCCTTGCCCAAACTTTGCTAGATCTTTCAACAGAAAGGAAGTGTGTTTTCATACTCAAGTCTGTGATGTTTAAGGACACACAACACACAAAAGCTAATCAATGAAACTTTCCATTGCCTCTTGCAAATACAGAATTGGTAAAAGAGAAAGAAACAAACAGTATTGCCTTGCAGTGCATTTGTAACTGGATAGTCCCATGAAAAGGACTTGCTTTTAGTTTTATTAAGTTCTGAATTTTTATAAACTTCTTTCTTCTAATAGTGGGGTTTTTTCCCCTATCATACCAGTGTTTTGCACCTGTATTTGAGTAATTTCAATTAACTTTAGTCCTGTTTGTTGCATTGTAACATTTGCCTTCATTTTTTACAGATCTTAGATATATGCACTCATGAAATTCAGCTGTGTGCTGTTGGGTACTCACAGTTTCAACACTAATTTTGAAAACAATCGTTTCTGTCCGATTAGCAATGGCTTAGACATAGAGGTCTCATACTCTAATTCTGTGACACGGTAACACAGTAACGATGTGTGTTTGCAAAAGTGTGTTTGTGCTTTGTCAAAGGTCGTTTTGGTTTCATCACAAGCATCGAGCGCCCTGTGATGCAGAGTCTGTATCCTGTACGTGTCTTTGACTGGTACATGTTTCTTCCACTTAATGTGATATGAATAAAGAGTCAATTCAGTTGTTAATATGGGATAATGGTACTTACAATTAGCAAAAAGCAGTAGTTCTTACTCCTGTCTGTATCAGACTTTCCTTCAAATTCCAGAAGTGCTATTAACAAATTCTTGCTCTGACTCCAGAGTCTGGCCCAAGTGCTTCAGAATCTGGCTGGTTCTAAAATCCAAGACAATAGTTTTTAATGTCAGTTCACTTTCCTTCCCTCACCAGCCCGTTTGGGGTTTTATTGATCAACTACGTGAGGGGTTGGGTGTGTACAATGTCTACTGTGCACTTTCCTGTTACCACTTGTTACAGGCATGGTCAGGTATATGTGTGAGTATTTCCGTCATCGGCACTTTCCTGCGTGCCAAAGGGGAAAGAGGCTGATCTTTTGAAGTGCATCTTCTGTGGGAGCAGATTCTGAGTTATTATGGTCATGCATGTAAACATGAGAGGGAGTTGTGTTGTGTGACTGGCCACCAGCATGTTCTGTTCAGTGGCTGCAGTGTCTCAGTAAGATTTGTGAACAAACCCTGGTCTTGTGCACATGTTCATGTTAGAGGCGTTTCCTCTCCCCTGTACCTACATGTAACCATGTCCTGTCATAACACAATAAACAAAACGCAAACAAGCCATTGTTTCCGAAATACATCTCCTTTTTTCTGATCAAGTTAATAATTCTGTGCATACCTTAATAGTGTTTTTGCTTGCTGTGGTGAGTAAACAAGATGTTGTAAACAAAACGCAGTGTTCCAGTGGCAGTCATTTAGTAACGCGTTTTTCTGTCCTTCAGAGGGGTCTCTCTGATCCACTTGTGCCATGAATTCTTCCCCCTCAGGAGTCACAGCTCTGCAGCGCCGTGACCTTGGCTAAGGCTGTGTTTTCTCTGAGTGACCAGAGAAGCGGGTGCAGCTCCCGGGCATTGCTCCGGGGGTTGCGGGGTTGGGGCAGCGGCGCCGGCGCTCCCCTCACCTCGCTGGGTCCCACCGGCCTGAGGCGGCTCCGGGACAACCGACGTGCGCCAGAGCTTGCCTCCAATCCCCTCAGCGCCAGCAATAATGAAGTCATCAATCACAGTTTAAAACGACAATAAATAATCGACACTAGCGGCGAAAGTTATCAATTAATATTTAAAAAGACAATAAATAATCGGCGCCAGAGGCGAACCGAGGAACGGCTGAGGCGGCAATGAGCGAAGCGCACCGCAAGGGGGCGCTGGCGCCACCGGCCGCCGCTCTGTCACTACGTCGTCTCTATGTCCCCCGCTTTCCCATGGCGGCAGGGCCGGTGCGACGGGCGCATCTGTACCGCCGTCTCTATGGTAACTCACTCCTTCCTTCCTCCCTCCCTCCCTCCCTTCCTCCTTCCTCCTTCCCTTCCCTGCGTGCGGTCACGTGCAGCGGGCGTCGCGCGAGTCTCGCGAGAGCGGCGTCGCGGGGCGTGGCGGCGGTGCCGCTGTCAGCGCGATGAGGCGGCGCCGTCGGGGCTCCCGCCGCTGCCTCCGCCGGG
>WBMZ01016802.1:0-20435 GCA_013400975.1 Atrichornis clamosus | reverse complement strand
GGTTCGGCGGCGGCTGCGGCGGGAGGTGGCCGGCGCCGCGGCGGCGAGCGGAGCCCGGCAGTAGCCGCCAGCCCCGGGGTATGCGGGTGAGCGGAAGAGGAACGCGGAGGAAGGTGGAGAGCGGCGGGGAGCGGGGCGAGGGAGCCCGGCCGAGCCCTCCCGAAAAGCGGAGGATGCGCCGAGCCCCGGGGAGTCGAGCCCAGCTGCAGCGCGGCGCGTCCCGCCCGGCCGCCGCCCCAGCCCGCGGAGGTAACGGCGGCGGAGGGGATCGGGGGCACCGGGATGGGGTTTGGGTGTGTAATATCCATTCCCCCGGGGGCAGCGGGGACATCCATGGTCCCTGGGGACCTGCGGCTCTGCAGCGCATCACTCGGCAAGTAGGACTTGGTCCCCTCGCAGCGGGGCTGGGATGAGGGAAGGGTCCCCCCGCGGAGTGAGCGACTCCCCCGGAGCGAAGAGCTCCCTGGGGCAGGCAGAGGCGGGGGCGCCGTGCTCTGGGCCCCCCCAATGCCCCGAGGGGCTAGAGGCCCAGCTCGGAGCGACGGCAGATGCTCAGTGCCAACCTCAAAACCGCCTCGATCGAAGCTCGGCTTTGAGGTTGGATGCGTCCAGCAACCTCAGGCAGCTGGCGCGGGAGGTGGGCAGAGCGTGGCGTGGGGTGACAGGTTCTCATCTTGCCACCTGCTCCCCAAAACCGGCCAACTTTGGGCTGATGCTGTGGGACACCTGGCACCCGGCGCTGCCGGTGGGGGCAATGGGAGCCAGTCCTTGCTTGACTGGAGCTAGAGGAGATGGAAAGGGCGCCTGGAACATCACAGCTGGGTCCCTAGGGACTGAAGGCTCCACGACGGATGATACCCCAGGTTCAGCAACAACAGGCGTTCCGTTTGATCCCAGACACTTGGTTTCCAGCTCTCCGTTCACCAGAGGATCTGCCCAGCTAGGGAAGCTGCCCGCATGCCTCTTGCATCTTGCTCAGCTCCGCTGCTAAATTAGGGCAAATTGCCAAGCTGGCCCCCTGCTGCCCTGCCCATGTCTCTATTGAGAAACTGAGTCACATCTCACGTTCCTCCAGTTGTACAAAAGCAACCCACCACAACAACAGCGACCTGAGGGCCCCAGGGCTCTCCTTTTATCTGCCGCGCTGCTAACAGAGAAGAGAGAGGTTTAATTATCCTCAAGTGTCAGTTCAAGATAGATCTGCTGGGACACAGCCTTTGGCAGGTGCAAAATAGCAGGACGTTTTCATGCATGGGAGGCTGAGCTGGGAGCAGTTCAGTGGTTTAATTGGAAGGGTTCACATCAGGGTACAGAAAATGGGACGGTGCAGGCTCCAGCAGTGATCCCGGTGCTGCAGCTGTGGGAAGGGAAGATGGATGCCGAAGGCTAAGAACTTTTTCCACTGCATTTTTTTGTGGGCTTGGATCAGAGTGGGTGCTCTGGGCTGGTAGCACAAACTCAAGTCCGTGCCATCCTCCAATGGGCTGATGTGTTTTCAGCCTCACTTGGTTTCTGCTCAGCTTTTCAGTTGGTTCCCAAGAGAGTCCTTGCGGGGCACTGGGAAATGTGCCCTGTTTTATGGGGCGTCTGGGAGCCGAGAGTGAGGGAATTACTCCAGAACCAGAGCACTCTGGAACTGTCTTCTAGGCATGTAAGGTGTGATGGCTTCAGGACCTATTGAACAGCTTCTCCTTCCTCCTCCTGCCAAAATCCCTGAAATGATTTACAGGAGCTCTCAAACATTTGATGAGTTTCAGTTCTCTGAATCTGTGGGGAAAAGCCCCTTCCCTCTCCAAACAGCTGCGGCACAGGAGTTTGACTGCCACAGGGGATGTCCCCACCCTGCCTGGGCTGCAGTCCTGGATGCATGGAGCATCTGTCTCCTCATCTCCTGTCCAATCCATGCTGTGGTTGTTGGCCCCTGGAGCTGGATTCCGATCAGAGACCAGAAGCTCTTCCAGCTATGGCATCCCACCATGGCCATATCACTACCACGAAACAAGACCTCTCAGTGTCCAGACCCTGTAACCATCCTGGCCTGGGACACTCCAGCAGGAGGAAGGAGGACATCATATTTATTTTATTATTCATCCAGATATGCTGAGCTCTTCTCTGTCCTCATTCCCAGGGAACCATGGGACAGATGTTGTAAAGAAACGGTGCCCCCATCCCTGCTGGATTGGAGGGTATACGGTACCCTGATTTTCTGGATGAAGTCACAGTGTTGTGTTATTATAGTTATGTTCCTTGTTTTAGGGTCCCAGATAATGCCTTAGCTGTACTTCCTTTCAATGCTGGGTATAAAAAGCCAGCCCTTGTGCAGTTCCTACCAGCATGAAACAGCAGTTGGCGTTAGAGGTCCGGGCTTGGTCCTGTCTCATCTATAGCAATCATGTTCTAGCCCCCCTTGCTAATTTCTGGTGTCTTTTTCTGACACTATGAGAGGACATCCAGTAAGAGGATTTTGTAAGACAGTGAGTTTTATAGTTGTACTGAGACAGTGTTTGCAGGAAGACCCAGTTATTAAACGTCGTTTTGGCACTGTCCCCTTCCCACTTGTGCTTGGTGAATGCTGCCATTTACTTGTAGCCATGCTCTGGTCGTGCCAGAGTCACATCGCTCCTTTGCAAATCTGCATTAGTGAAACTTGTAGGTTGTTGTCTGGGTGCAAACCTTGTGGATACTCCAGGTGCTGTGGCCTGCGTGGTGCTGGTCCTGATGCAGGAGTTCTGGGTCTCTGGCTGGGGTGGCTGGAGGGAGGGCAGCTCTCAGAAGAGGCTCTCTGTCCTTTGTCATAGTTAGCCGTGCCTGAGTCTCTGACAAAGGCATTTTGGAGGTGTGATTGAGGAGCAGAGGTTCCTCCTCACTTCTCCTTGGAGGTCAAGCATCTGGGAGATGGGCTTGACCAAGTAAGAGCAGAACCCTCACCCGTTTCAACTGCAACACTCTTTTGGTGCCACCTGTGACAGGAGCATATTTAGGTTTGATGTGTATCCCCTGCCTTGACTTTGGGCTTTGGATCAAGGTGTAGCAGCTTTTGATGCTTACACACACAGTAAGGGGAGAAAAAAAAATTAAAACCACAATCCTCAAAATGTTTGCAAATCCAAGAGCTTATCTTCACCCTGCATAGACAAAACTAACCAAGGGCAGGATCAGTAAATCACAGAATCAGCCACTTCCATCATCAAACATGAGGGCTGGGATGCAGCTGGTACGGAGCAGCATAACCATACTGAGTCCAGGTGGGAATGCTTGGGATCTGGCACCATGGGTTTTTCCTTTAATACCATTGCAGCGAGCAGCTTGGTAATCAGCAGGGATCCCAGCCGTACGTGGCTGGGGTTTGGCTTCAGATGGGTGTGATGAAGAAAAAAGGCTGCCTGTGGTACTGAGGGCACGCAGTGAATGAATGTCTTGCTGGGGCGCTGCGATGGACAGTGGCTGATTCAGGACCAAATGGGCTGAGCTAATGCCAGCCCCCAGCTTTATCAAAGGGGTCTGATAACTTCAACCAATAAGTGAAGTGTTGAGGAGGGAAAACACCCACGCTTTTAGCATGGGGAGGAGATTTAAGCCATCCCTGCAAAACTGAGAACATCCCATCTGGAGATCAGCACATCAATGCCAACAGCAACAGCAAAGGGGCTGGTTGTACAGCATCCCATCACTTTAGCCGCTCTCCTACATCCACTTGCCACCAAAGCTTATCTCAAGTGAGGCCCCCTGCTGCTGGTGAGCAGCGGCCATCCTCTCATCGTACTTGGGGGAGTGGTGGGGAGGTGGAGTGGAGTTGTATGGCAAGGTGTGATGGGATCAGGTTGTTCCGGCACATCGGCATCAGTGGTGCGGGACACCTCGGGGCAGCCACCACAGAAGCTGACTACGTGGGGCATGTGTTGGCAGCAGCAGGGAGAAGATGGGCTGGCATCTGCCCTTCAGATCTGTCCTTCTGCCACACTGAGAGCAAACTGGGAGCCGGCAGAAGTAGGGCAGGTGGCATCTCCTTCACCGATGCTTGTGTTGAGCCAGACTGGGGTGTGCTCTGCGAGCAGCAGCGAGCCCGGGCTGCCCTGGGGTAAGGTGCCAGTGGACCAGCACAGCCCATCTCTTGGGAAAGTCATCAGGGACTCAGAAACCCAGCCCACAGGGAGCCTTGCAAGTTTGAAAGTTTTTTCCCAGTATGTTTGGATCTGGAATGTCAGCTGGAGCAGCAGCATTTCCCGAGCACCCCAGTGGTGTCAGAGTCTGGGGTCAGGCCAGTCCATCTGGAGTTTCATGGCATTATCTCTTAAATGCCTTTAACTGCAATAGGATGGCCTGACTGATTGGATTGTGCTCTGTAATTAATTAGCTGGGTACACTGTATGGGAAGCGGCATCAGTGGGAAGAGAGGGGGGAATCTGCTGGCAAGAGCTGTTAAGCTTCAAATGTCCATTTTTCATTAAACCAGCCTCGTGCAGCGTTAGTCCCTGAGCACAGGGGGTTAGTTGCAGTGTCCTGGCCGTTTTCCACTGAGGAATTGTGGTTTTGCTGCCTGACCATGCTCCTGTGTCTTGAGAACCCCAACCAACCCACCTGGCCGTGGGAGCTGCTGTGAGGGAAGAGCTTGTTTGGGCTGGGGTGTATCAGGGGTGGTCAGGGGTGACAGACCCTGTAAGGATGGCTCCAGTGGGTTAGGGGCTGCTGGGCATGGCTGGCAGGAGTCCCACTGCTCTTCTGTCCCTCACCAGAGCCCGTGGGCTTCTCCCCACTCCCCTCCTGCTCCCAAACCTGCCGTGCGTCTGCTCAGCTCCTTTGTCTACTTTTAGCAGCCATTTGTGCCTTTAAACAGACAGCATCCCCCTTAGGGTGGCTTTTTTCCTTTGTGTTTACTGTGGGGATTAATCAGGACCTGCAGCGTAAGGGAAACCTGCAATGGATCCTTGTTTATTGTTTGATTTGGGAAACGCTGCTGGGCTGGGCTCATGTTTCAGGTCTGTGCTGTTTTCTGAGGGGTGCATTTTGGGAGTGTTGTGGGAGGGGGGGTGTCCCTGTCTGCCCTGTGCAGGGGTCTCTCCTGGGCATGGCACCCTTTGGGCCTGGGGTCACCTCCTCCCTCGCTGGGTGCTGTTGGGTGGAGGAGAGAGGGCTCTTCTTGGGGTGCCTCCCCTGGGAGGTGAGGCCTGTTTTCTGCTCAGGTGCCCCAACCAATCCATCCAACACCCACGGCTTCATGTGCAGCTCCCAGGTTCCTCCAGTGCCCCTGTGGAATGTGGTGAGCTGGGATGTTTGCTGCTAACAGGCACCTCTGCGCTCTTGTAAAATTTCGAGCTATCTTGTGATGGGGAAACTGAGCTTTGCCCACAAGTGCCTGCTCAAAATGCTCCCTTCAGCTGTGTTTGGGGAGTCTGGGATGGGCTCTCCCCCTCCTCGATGCTGCAAGGAGGTTGGGATGGAGGAGGGCCGTGTAAAAATTGGGAGGGTCATTGTTGCCACGAAGCTGGAGAAGAATTGTAATGCCCTCTGCACCAATGGCTGATAAATCTTGGAGGAAGAAAACAAAGAAAAACCAACAAAAAAAAGTCATGTGCCAGCTCAGCTTAACCCACAAAGGAAAAACACGTCATTTTAAAAAGAAAAGCTGTTAAAAATAGAATTTTTTAGCAGAGAATGCCACTCAGAGGAGTCAATGAGCTCCGTTTCAAGAGCTGGGAAACAAAATGCTCCAGGGGCTGTGAAAGGAAATCTTTCCTTTTCCAACTCCCTGAGTGTCAGGTGTGGCTCCTCAAGCTTGTTGTTTTCCATCTGTCTGTGCCAGATCCAGCCAGGCTGTGTGGTGGTCACTGGCTGCTCCCGGTTGCTGGAAGTGGGGGATTCACCATCTTGGGAAGGGCAGAAGCTGTGACTCAGACCTGTGTTACATCTTGCCTTGGTTTTCCGCTCGCCAACAGAGCCGAAGGGGACGTGGTGAGCCCCACAGAGCATCCCTGCTTTATTTATTTAATTTTTAATTGGCTAAGGAGCCCTCTCATTTGCTTCGGTTCTGACTAATGAGACGCACCTCGCTTTGACAGCGTGTCACAAGCAATAAATTTCTCGGGAGCTTCTGGGCTGCATGGATGCCCTCATGCTCCCGCCTGGCTCACCCTCCTCCACATCGCCCTGTGCTGCTGGCTCTTGCCCCAGCCCGGCCCTTGAGCCAGCGAGGGAGAGGAGGGTCAGGATGAAGAGGCTGTGAAATCAGCTGTCCCTTTGGGCTGGCCTCTAGGCTGGGGATCTGGGGGCTTCCTATATTGTTTGTCTGGGCTGGAAATTGGAAAGTAGAAATCGCCAGGGACCCAGACAAGCTGTTGTTTAGCAGCCATGATCTCTGTTGTGTTTTCCCAAAGATCTCTGCTGTGCCTCAGGGCGTGAGCACTGTGCCAGGCTCCAGTTAATCTCACCAGGGGCTTGGGCTGGCTGGCAGTCAAGCAGCATGCCAGTGAAGATCCTATGGAAGACTTCTATTCCCATAGAAATGCATTTTTTTACTGAAAGATTTTGCAGGAGCATGTCTCCTTTGCTGAGGAGAGAAGGGGATGGTCTCCAGTAGGAAAATCTAGATGGATCCATGATTTTCAAGGCCTTTCCCATTGGGCTTTATCAAAAGGGCCCTGGTTGCCCCAGGGGAGTGCAGAGATGAAAATCCCATTCCTCTCCATAGTGCTGTGGTCAGGGTGTGGGGTGCAGTGACTGTGGCTGGGGCAGCCCTTCTGGGATCCTTGCTCTGGAGCATCCTTGTGTGTAGCAGGAGCATATATAGAGGTATTGTGTTGTATAGGTGCTTTGTGATGCTGATGTAGGCGAGGAGGAGGGTCGTGGGTGAGCTGGGGGCTGCCACCCTGGGGCAGAGATGCTCAGCCGTGTCTGACCAGAGCAGAAGGGGTTGAGTGCTGCTTTGTTTGAGGGCGTGGATGCCTTGGTGCTCTTTGTCACCTCTTGCTGGGTGACACTAACGTTCACTCTCCTGGAGTCGTTAAGGGACTGCTTGAGGTTTCAAATCATTGATGGGAAACACCAACTATTAGCACGTCTTCTCTTTGTATTCGTGATGGATTCTCTTTAGGTGTTGCTCTTAGTAGCTCTCCACTGTTAGCTTTTGTTTTCTCCTCAATAGCTTGTCTAATAAACGCCATTATCTTGGGCACAAATCTACTTCATGTCTCAATTCCACTTGGCGAGAGTTGGCAATAACAGCTGAACAACATCCTTTGAAAAGGGACTCTGTCACCAGCAGCCCTGGATGCCACTTCTCTGCTTCCCACACTTGTCCCCAGAGCAGATAAAGACAAGGGGAAGATGCGTGGCCAGAAAGCAAAAGGGGCATCTGCCTGATAAATTGGATGTCTGAGCAGTGCTGGCAGCAGTCAGTGCAGCAGCTTCGGGGATCAGGGCAGCTTGGGCCCTGCCACCTTGGTCATTAGAGAAGATGTGGTTATGGCCTGGGATCCTTCCTAATTCCAGCAGATTAGAGGGGAGGGATGGTGGTGTGAAGGGTGATGGCTTGCAGGGAAGGAGATCAGGAGTATTTCTTACAGCTTGAAGGAGCTTCTTATCTGTGGCCACATCAAGCTGTTGCCTCCCAGTCTGAATCTGGTCCTGGGAAAGCTTTAACTGGTAGATGCTGGGGTGCTTACTGCGTTCTGGGTCAGCCTGCAGGTCTGTAACTGGAAGTGTTAAGGCAGCTTCGTATTTCGGCTGAGCGCAGCACGTTCCAAGGGTGTTAGAGCCCAAGGAGACCTGACCCTGATGTCACTGCAGCGCCTCTTGCTTGTTACTGCCCCTCCTGGGTGGGCAGTCGAAGCAGAGGGTGAGCGGTGTTTTAATTAGAGCAAGCTTTATTTATTTCTGCTGGACCAGGCCGAGCTCAGCTGTTGTGTTGTCAGAGCTTCCCGAGGAGGATTTCCCTTGCTCTGGAGGAAGGGGACCACCAGTAGGAGCATGCTGCCCCAACTCCTCCCAGTTGTCCCGTTGCTGGGATGTCTGGCTGCTTCCAATATCTGTCCCCTCCCTGAGTTATAAATACTTTGTCCTCCCAGTGCCTGCTGCATCAAATATTTTTTTTTAATGGCATTTTCTTTTTCTATTTTTTTCCTGACTCGGCTCTTGTATTTCAAAACACGCCCGCCACGCGCGCAGCGCTCAGACATGCTCTCGGCTTCCCCCCAAATGTAATTGCTTTAAAACTGCAGATAGTTGGCGAAAGCAATTTTCTCTCCATTACAGAAGACTCCAGCTCCTCTCATCCTTCATGCAAGTCACTCTCCCCCAGCCCTGCGCTGCCTCTGCCTCTGTGCAACGCTCAGCACCCGGGCTTTTGGTACCTCCGCTTCCCAGAACGATGCTCTTCCTTCTCCAGGCTTGAGTGGAGCGTGGTAGGGACCTCTCTGTGGGGGATAACTGGCTTCTGCCACAGCTTCTGCTGGGCAAGGGCGCTGCTTGCTGGCACCAAAGCCCCTGCCTTGGCTGTGCTGGTCTCCCTGGTGGGATGGGTACCTGTGCCAGGCATGTGCTCACTGCACTTTTACAGCTCCGCCACGCGCACGTTTAACATGCTCTCTCTGTCTGCAGGACGTGTTGGGCTTCCAAAGGCATTAATGATGGAAAATAAATTGGAATCTGAGAGAAATAATCTTTAGGCATTCTCTGTAGGCCTTGTCTTGCCTTGCCTTCCTCAGCCATGTTGAAGGCTGTGGCTGGAGGGGAATATAAATGAGGAGGAGCCACGGGTCTCTCGGATCTGTTGTGATGCCTCGTGCTCAGTGGATCTCGCTACAGGGAGCCTGTCTGCTCACTGCTGCTGACAAACCCAAGGGAGTCTGGACAGGGTGGAAGTGATGAGGTGTTGCTGGACCTTCTTGGAGGGCCTGGGGTCCTGAGCCAAAGAAGGCTGAGGCACAGCAGGTCTTCTGAGGGTCTGCCCTGCTTGGGGCGCTTTAGTTGCATTCTGGCATGGGGCAGCAGCTGTCTTTGGTTCTGCACCAACCTGTCCTGGGGAGCCAGGCCCTCGTGTCAGCCACCCACCCTGGAGATGCAGTTAGGTCACAGGTAACTGCACCTGAACATGCTCCATGCGTGCTTCATCTGCAGTGTGCCCTGCCCTGTGCTCAGACCCCATAAAGCACTGATCTCCTGCTTGGAGGGAAGGTGTGATCCCCCACAGGACCACCACCCTCATCAGGGAGGGAGGATGCTGGTCATCACCCTTGGGATGTCCCTGGTCAGGCCAGCAGCATCTCCAGAAGCACCCAGAATGACTTGTCTGGGCATCCTCACAGCAGCAGAGGGTGCAGCAGCTTTGTCAGCATCAGAGCTTTTGGTCCCTGGAGGAGAGCCAATGTGCCATAAAGCCTGCTTATTTCTCCTGCCCTGCTCCTGCAAAGCGAACGTGGAGCTGCCATGGACCACGAGTCTACAGGGAGCCATAGCTCACAGCAGCCTCTGGCGAGAGGCTGTTACGGCACCGTTGCCTATCTTAGCTGGCCCCTGGGCTGCTCTTGGACACAAACCAGCCTTGTAATGAAAGCTTTCTCTGTGTCTGTTTGTTTTCTGAGCATCAGTTTAATGTCTGGAAAATCCTGTTGCAGGAGAGCCCGGAGCACGTCAAAGATTCTGCGGGAGAGGACAGATACTCTGTAGGGACCCTGCCCGTGCCATGTGGGGAGAGAAACCTGACTGGCCACCGCAGCCAGGTTCCCATTTCCAAGGGATTTGGCTTGGTGTGTAGAGGGAGACACCCAGCTTTGCTCCCGCAGCATGGATCCATCGCTGTGAGAGCCTGGCATGGTGCATACTGTGTCCTGCCAGCCTTGGGTATTTGGAGATGTCTAGATGAAGAGCTGGGGGTTTGGGCAGGGAGGATTCCTGAGTCTGGAACCTGCTGTAGTTGTCACATTAGCATGTTGAGTGGTGCTTGTGCATTCCTCTCTTTGGGGGTAATGCTGGTAGCTTCCAGTTCCCGCTAGGATGGGGTCAGGGCTGTCTGGCTGCTCTGAGGTGCTCCATTCCTCCCCAAAGTGGCACTTCTTGGAGTGGTATCCTTCCCAGTCACGTAGTTCTGTGTTGTCTTAATGGTGTCAAGCTCTGAATGAGCTCGGGCAATTTGCTTTATAAAGCAATGCACTAAATATGTCAACACTCAGTGCATGTTTTTAATATAATATTTCAGATTGTTTTGAAAGAAGCCAAGATCCTGCTTTCCCTCTTCATTAGGAACATTTTATGTGAAAGAGATGAACAATAGAGAGAGTTTGCCAGAGAGAAAGCTTTCCCAAGTATTTGTTGCTGCTGAGAAATCAGCTGCTTTTTACAAAAAAACTCTCAATGCATAACTATCAGGGCAATTAAGCAGCTCGTAAGCTGCCAAGGAAGGCTGTAGAATTGGCTTTGCTGGAGATGTTGGAGGCCAGGCTTGACCATAGCCATTGGGTGTGCTTTAGGCGTAGTAAATCCCAGTTCCCAAAGGAGGAATGGACTAAATGACCCACCAGCAGCTCCTGGCCTTCTGGGAGTTTCAGAAATACAGTCTGAGCTGCTCTGGCATGAGCAATTCCAGGCTGGAGGAGTGAGTGGGTCTGTGAATCTCATGCTGTTTCAGGCCAGAATTGATGACTTTGGCTTTTAACTCACTTCCCGTCAGGACCAGGGGTGGGCTCTGTCCTGGTCTCCAGCTGGGAGGCTTGTTCTCCTGCCATGGAAGGGGTAAGACCTTCTGCCTGCTAGGTTGCAAAGCTCTGTTCTGGCTGGCGCTACTCAAAAGAAAAGAAACCCAAAAAATCCCACTACAGTACTTTCATCAGGGAAACTGGGTTCCTGTCTGTTCTCCAAAGAGTTTCTCTTTCATCACAAGCTAGAGGAAACTTAGAGAGAACTGCAAACTTCCTTCTTCAATGAGGACAGACCTGGAGAGATGATGGGAGGGAGCCATTTCCAAAGCCCCTGCCAGCCCTAGCTCTCCTTCTATCAGGCCTCCCCAGCTGAGGTCCCAGGAGGTGTTCGGAGATGACTTCCTCTTGAAAGGGAGGCTAGCCAAAAGCCTGGAGCCTTCCCACCATGGAAAAGCCTGTCTGAAAGGCAGGGAGCCCCAGCCTCACTAGCTGGGGTGGTTGGCACCGGGGCAGTGGACCCTGGAGGGGGATTTGAGTGAAGAGGGCAATCCCCCTGCCAGAATCGGCCCAGGAGGAATGCTCCAGAGGGGAGAGCGTGCAGACGTTGGCTGTGCTGGGATGTGGGCTGTGGTGGGATGCCCTGACCCAGGGCAGGGCAGGGGCAGACTGACCGGGTGGCTCTGAGGTGGGACCTGGCATGTTGTGAGGGTGCTCACTGCCGGTTGGGTCAGGGGAGAGGCTCTCTGGCAATGCTGCTGCCCTGCTGTTCCCAGGACAGGCAGGATATGGTTTTTCTTCACCTCCTGGTAATCCTGTACTTAAATATTCTTCCTGCAGATCTGGTTTTTATCTTTTTTTTTTTTACCACTCCTAAATGGAGTGTTTAAGCCTATTCTTTTGTTTTCTGTGCAAGAAGCAGTAAATCCTTTATCCTGCCTGGCTATTTCTGTGTGCGTATTTTCTCATTGTGCTCCAGCTTGTCAGCTGTGTCAAAGCCCGGAAACCTTGGCCCCTCTTGGACTTCAGACTTGGATTTCTCTGTATTTAACAACACAGGCTCCCTTGGACTTAGAGTTCTTTTTTCTCCCCTGGTGTCTTTTTTTCTAGTTGGTTTTTTTTTTTTTTTTCCCCAAAAATACCTGGTTTAAAAAATTCCCTGACAAGAGGGAGCGAGTGGAGTGGTCTGTTGGGTCCATCCCCGGCACAACCTGCCAGTGCTGGCAGGGAGTCACAGTCGGGGTGTCCTCCTGCCCCCCATGCCTCTGGGGTACCAGGGCTGCCCAGGGAAGGGCAGCCCCCCTGGGTGAGGGAGCTTTCCAGAGATTAGCTAGGGATCGGCGGATGCCTAAGGCTCAGGCAGGGGATGTGATGAGCACAAAGGCAGGATTTCGGCGGGATTAGCCAGGGGAGAGACGGATGGCTGCCTCTGCTGGGGCCATGTGCCAGCTCTGACTGCCGTGCCCGCTCCTGGGAGCAAGCGTGGAGTGTCTCCCTGGGAGGATCTGATGGAGCGACAGCCAGCCAGCCATCCCTGTGGCTGGAGAGAGGAAGACTGGGCTGTGGCACTGGTGGCTGCAGGAGGGACCGAGGATGGTGGCACGTGAGCTGCAGCCCTCTTTGTGCCCCTGCAGGGGTGGCACCCTCAATAAGCTGCCAAGGGAGGCTGCAGAATTGGCTTTGCTAGAGATACTGGAGGTCAGGCTTGACCATTGGGCATGCTTTAGGCACAGTAAATCCCAGTTCCCAAAGCGGGGAATGGACTAAACGACTCGCCAGCAGCTCCTGGCCACCCAGGAGTTTCAGAAAGAAAGGTCTGAGCTCTGCTGGCATGAGCAATTCCAGGCTCCAGAAACAACAAGGGGGTTTGTGAGTCTTGCACTGTTTCAGGCCAGAATCGATGGCTTTGGCTTTTAACTTGCTTGACGGGGGGATCTGGGGTGGGTTCTGTCCTGGTCTCCAGCGGGGAGCCCAGCAGCCGGTGACCCACATTCCCTGGGGTCAGCTCCACCAGCTGTGCTGGTGCTCCATGAATGCCACGGCAGCTCACCGTGCCAGGCAGCATGGGTGTTTGTGCGAGAACAAAAGAATAAACAATGGAAACTGTGATTAATTAGTGCTGCTAATTAGCAATGTGCTTGGCCTGGGCCAGGACTTGGTAAGGTGCCAAAATCAGAGGAGAAGCCGTGGGAGAAACTCTGATTGGAACCTCTTTGGGGAGGGAGCAGGGAAGGGGAGAGGATGCTTTCCCAGCACCACTTTGCAACGTGTCACACAGAGAGGTCAGACTGGGGACATCCCTGCCCTTACACCTCGGAGGTGCTGCTGTTGCCATCCCCAGCAGCGTCCTCCCGTTCCCTGATGCTGCCTGTGCTGGGAGATCTCTTCCCTCAGCCACAACCAGCTCCAGGAGCTGGGTGTTACACCAGTGCTGCAGGTGTTAATTACCGAGCCCTCATTAGGGTCGGTAGAGTTGTCTTCCCCAAGGAATAGGATCCTCCTTGCTCGCCTTCCCCGACACCGTGCAGCCGCCTTTTTCTTTGCTCTCCATTTGCAAATTAGCGCAAGGACCACGATCAGCAAACAAATTTGCAGTGAGCTCATGGCGGGCTTGGAGATTTGGAAGAATCCTTGGCAAATATTTGCCAGCCTCCACCGCAAACCTCATGAACACTTTTCATGACTGAGAGATGCTGAGCGTAGCTGGCAACTTGGGGTAGGATGGTAGACCTCAGGTTGGGGATGGCTGCTAAAAAATACCTGAGCTAAGAGGTATTTTTAAACTTGCTTCCACCCCTCCTCTCCCCTGCCCTCTCACTGCTGAAGATGAAGATACACTTGACTGCAGCCATAGCAGGATCACATCATTCCCATTAAAAGGTGACTGCGCCTAAATGCCATTTGCTCAGCGAGGTCTGAAGCAGTGCCCTTTGGAGTAATTGGGAGGTGTGGCCCCTTTTTTGAGGACAGGAGAGTCTATTTTTCAAGGTACCGTCACTTGATTATTAATTTGTTAAACACTGACTGCTCAAAACCGTTTGAGACACAAAAAAAAAGATGCGAGTTCTGCCTTGGGGACCTCACCACTATATAAATGTGTTAAATCAAACCCTTGCTGGAGAGGAGAGTGCTGCATGTGAAGGTGAAGCTGGTTAGAGGAGGGGTGGAGGTACCACCTCCTCCATCAGCAAAGGGTCTTGCTTCCCTTTCAGTGTTGTACTTGGCAGGAGTGACTGCAGCATTTCTGAGGTGGCAGAGGAGAACCCCTTGACTTGTGAGCAGTGGCGAGAGCTCCCCTGGCCTTGTGAGACCCCCAGCTGGGCCCATTGAGCTGGGGGGGTCCTTTCCTTGCATGTTCATCCTTGTGTGCATCAGCATGGGCAAGGGGCTGCTTGCCTGGGCGAGCTTGTGCCTTCTCTCCCTCCCCACCAGTGGTGCTGGAAGCACAGTAGCCTCCTCTGGGAACTGCTCCCAAAATTCACTGTGCCTGGCAGGTGCCCCTCAGTGGGTGCTGGACCTCTCCACGTATCCACATCTGCTTAGTGTCCAGATCTAAGCAGTTCCCACTGGACTTCTCTCCTTTCCTTGATGATGGGGAGGAGAGGAAATAAGAGCAATACAGAAAAATATTCTTCACTTTCCAGACTTCCTGTGGGGTTGGGTTTGCTTGGTGTGTGCTCGCGGCCGTGTGTTCCCATCTTGACATGCTCTGTGCCTTCCCACCCACAGCCCCCTGTGCCCGGGAGCCATGAGCCGCCCTCAGCGCCCGCAGAGCCGCCGGAGCAGCCCCCTGGCAGCCGCCCCCCGGCACTGTTAGGCTTCCCTGCTCCCCTGGAAGGTGCTCACCGCTGGTGAGGAGAACCAGCTGCGCCTGCACCCAGCCTCCCGCATCCCTCCCAAGGTAAGGATGTCTGTGAAAAGCAAAAGGTTGGCAAATGCGAGTGAAATTGGGACGTTTCTTGTGTTGTGGCATCCCCTACTTGCTCCTCTCCCCCTCATCTTGCTGGGAGACAAGGTGCTGGCTCAGGATGGGGATTAATCTTGTAATTAAAAGGTGATTTTGAAGGCGGGTTAGCTCCTGGTGTTTGCAGACTGTATCCCATCGGGATTTGCTCATAGTTTTAGAAACTACTCTGCTGCTGCAAGGAGCTGGGCTTGGGTGGGACTGGCGCCTTGTGACTGCCTCTGCCTCCCTGATGTACTTCCGAGGATAATTGTCTATAATTTGCCTCTTAACGATGCTCTGGAGGCTTCCCAAGCACAAGCCGCCCTTCCTTCCACTGTAAAAGGCCTTTGGGTTATTGAAGGCTTCCTGTGGCGGGGGAGTAAGGGGTGGCTGGGGGAGGTGCTTGGGAGGGGGCTGAGTCCCTGTCCCTGTCGTCTGCTCCTTGCACTTGGCAGTAGGGATTTTTTAAGGTTAAAAAAGTAGAGCTCAGTTTGTGGGGAGTGAGCAGGGGCTGAGGCTGATGTGAGGCCAACTGCCCTCCTGATGGGTGCAAAATCAATATTCATGGCTGAGGCGTGGATATTGGGTTTAGAAACCAAGAACCTGATTTCTGGGGTGGTTTTGGAGTTGGAGATTTTTGGGGACTCTTGTTTTCAAGCTTCTCCATGCAGACAGAGGCGTCAGCTCTGTGCAGTAGCATATGAGAATCTCTGCGTGTGATTCCCAGGCTGGGGAGCTGGAGCCTGGAGGAAGATGAGGATGTCACCAACCTGTCACAGGGTGGACATGGGCACAAGGCTCCTGTTTTGAGAGGTCTGTGAGAAGGTCACAGTGACCCAGAGAGCTGTGATCTGGCTTGTCCTGATTCACTTTGGGAGCTCCCTACATGCAGCTCTGGAGCTGGGATCAGCTGGGATGCTTCAGCCAGGAAACAGGGGCTAGTTAGCACTGGGAAGACTGACATCCTAAGCCTGTAAATATCCAGCCAGCTCTAATCCTTCCAGTAGCTCCATCACTGCTGTTTTCCTAAGAGTTATTTGACTCTTTGTGTTGCACTTCTCAGACAAATGGCTTTTAAATAAAACCTCTGCTAACTCGTTAGGCCTCCTGTCCAGGTCACTTCCTGCATGGGTGATTTATAGGGCTGCTTTTAACATTTTATTAACTTTAAATCACCAGGGCCAGTCAATCAGAGCCTATCCCATTAGCTGTGGTGAGTGGCTGCCCGGGGCATCAGGCTCTCCCGCTGCCTCTGTCACTTCTGGAGAGGCCGCGATGCTCCGAAACCAGCCACGGTGAGAGATGGGAAAGAACAGGAGGAGAATTTAGATAAGGAGGAATAGATCTGGGATGGATAAGTGAGTGTGTA
Organism: Atrichornis clamosus; assembly: GCA_013400975.1. Classification (NCBI taxonomy): domain Eukaryota; kingdom Metazoa; phylum Chordata; class Aves; order Passeriformes; family Menuridae; genus Atrichornis; species Atrichornis clamosus. The sequence continues at coordinate 4,495 of WBMZ01016802.1, read as the reverse complement.
AGGGTTAAGGAGATAATGGGGCTTGTGATCATATCTGGGAAGGTGGCTTATCTCTTGCTGTTGGTACGTGCTTTCTCGGCTGCACTCCCACAGCGTGTGCTGAACCGTGTGGTGGTGGGAGAGGAGTGTCAGGGCTTGGCAAGGAAGTGGCTGCTCCAGACTGATCCCAGCAAGGCATCACTGCTGGAGCATCCCTGAGCACCCACCTGGGTAGGATGTGCCTGTGTTAAACCCTCCTGTAACAGTGCCAGAGACACAGCCTTCCTCCTTTGCCTAGTGCCTGCACAAGTCCCTTTAGCTCCTGGCATCCCATCCAGTCCAGTGGGCTGCCTTGAGTCCAGTTCCTGCCATCTGAAATTCTCCTCTGCAGCTCCTTCCTCTTTGGAGCAGAGCAAAGCCAAGTCCTGCAGCCCTGGTGCTGTGGTGAGCAGGACTGAGTGAGCAGAGACCACTCCAGTGGGGAAATCGAAAGGAGACGGAGATTGTAAGTGATGTGAGGCTGCAGCTGCAGCTTTGATTATCCCTGGTTTAGTTGCTCCTCTCCCCACCATGCCCTGTCTTTGTTCCACCCATGCTCAGAGATATTATTCAGTGGAGTTTTCCAGCTCTTGGTAACAGGGGGAAAAAAAACCCCCAAATTCCTGCACAACCAGAGATAATGAGCTCTCTCTGGAAATAAAAGCATCCTAAGGACAGCCTTGTGATACAGAACATCCCGTTCTCCGTGGCTGCTCCGGCCACTGCCTCCGAGCGACGGCCCAGCACGGGGCTGTCGGGAGCTGAGCAGAGCTGTCACCTCCCATCCTTCCCCCCAGCCATCGTTCATGTGAGCCGTGGAGAAAGCTGAGCCATGGTTTGCTCCTCTGGCAGAGCTCTGCTGTGGGGTCAGGGATTTGGAAACATTTGTCCAGCACTGTGATTCAGAGCCCATCACCTTGTACATACTCACAGGACAGGGCGAGGAGGGGTCACATGTCCCCATGGGTCAGGACCAGCTTTAAACTGGCTTGGAAGGGGTTTTGGGTAATGCCCTGGCAGCCATCACTGGCTGGGGAGGCGAGGTGTAACAGGGTGGGCTCACTGCAGCCCCATGTGTCTGAGGGAAGGCAGACCTGCAGTCCCCGAGGGCTCTCAGGGTTGTCAGGCATCCGGCCAGGAGGGAATTTGTCTTGCAGCAAAGCCAGCATCTGAAAGCCATAGTTTCTGATGTGCCCATGATTTGCTGAAACCTGCGTCTCCTTTGTCATTTTTCTGTCTCTGTCTCAAATCCCAGAGCAAAGACAAAGAACTTGCTCGCAAAGACGAGTGGGCTTTTTTTCCCTCCACCTTTAAATATTTATTCTGAGCTCTCACGATACACACGCTGTGCTCTCAGGGGCCTGCCTGTGTGCTGGCAGCATCTCCTGCATGGCAGAGTGGGGCTGGCTGCCCTTCCCTCTGGGGAGCACAGGCAGAGCCTACTCCCCCTCCTGCTGCCCTGTCCTGAGTCCCAGAGGAGTGATGTGAGGTGTTCACCTCTTCCCACACGTGCTCACATGGGAACAAAACCCAAGACCAACCAAAATGCTGTCCAGAGAAGGCGTGGGGGTTGTGAGCTGTGGTTTTGGAGCTGAGACAGAGGTGAAAGCAGCCTGGTTCATTTGGCGTGCTGCATCGCTGGGGTGGCACATTCCAAATGGCACCCACCCCTCTGTCCCCTGCCTGACTTCCCCTGTCCCTGACAGCACACAGAGCTGCCACTGGAGGCTTTTCCTTTCCTTCCTGCGGCTCGTCCAGGGCTCTCAAGGTCGTGCAGGTAACTGGAGCGACGCTGCCAGCCTTGGCTTTGCAGCCTGAGCTGCCGTGCTGTGCTCAGCTGTGACTTTGGGCCTCCCTCCTTCCCTTTCTCCACTCTTGCTCTACTTCTCCAGGCCTGCCTGGTGCTGCCGCTTGGGTGCACAGATTGCAGGAAGAGCAGCCCTGTGCCACTGGGATGCATGTGCCTGGCATGCCGATGAGGAGGGAGGCTGGCGCTGGTGGCTCTGCATGGGATGTGCCAGAGCACAGCCACACTGCAGGCACTGTCCCGTGATCCCTGCTAAATGGGAGATGGAATCCCATCTGGCTGCAACTGCCACCTTCCAAGCATTTTTCCTGGAAGCTGGTTCTTCTGCAGAGCTGTCTCACCTCTGCCCCTGCTATGGGGTTGTCTGGACCCAAGGGAGAGGGGATTTTGCATCTTCTCCTGGTAGCTGGAGTATGGTGGTGTTAAACTCCTAGGAAAAAAAGCCGGAAGCTGTTTTCTGAGCAGGTCTGCAAGGGGTGGGAGGATGTCTGCCTTTCCAGGTGAGCACACAAATCACTACCTCTGCCTCCAGCTGCTGCAGCCCAGGCATCCTGCTCAGCAGCTGGCACTCATCAGCACAGAGGCTTGTCCCCAACTGCCCGTGGCAGTGCCAGCCACGGGCTGCCCGGGACCTGTAAGGGTGTGGGCACTGATGCAGAAAATCCTTTGCAGAGGCCTAGGATTGGATGGCAGGTGCGGCTCTGTGAGGGGATGCCTTGAAACCAGCACGTAGCCAAAGGCAAGAGGAGGCAGAGGAGACAATAGATGATGTAGTGGGATTTTTTTTTTTTTCCTAAGAGAAATAAATTAAAGCCAGCTCACTGGTACAGTGCTAGCACTGGAAAACTGAGCTCCAGTGAGCTACAAACTGATGAGATTTGGGACCATGGTGGTGGTTTCCTGGACTGCTTTTCCCACCCCTGTCTGCCCTCTGCCTGCACCTACCATGGGCTGGCAGCAGCAGTAGCCCTCTCAACTCTCACAGAGTGTCTGAACAGAATGGCCTCATTAGCAGGGAAAGTTTCCCCAAGATAAGTTGCTGCTGCTGTAAGAAGTGCAATTATCTCTCTTTTCTGCTATCGCAGCCGTGGGCATTGAAGTTTCCTGCTCTTACACCATGTCATGGCGGAGCTCTTGTGCACAGGAGGGTGCCGCCAGGAGAAAGAAGTTAAATTATAGCAAGGACATTTTTTGGAAAGAAAAAGAGATTTTTTCCATTATGGGTTTGTTGCCGCTTGGCTGTCTCACTGGGTCAGAGCTGCTGTGCCCATGGAGAGTGATGCCAGCCCCTGCCTGCCCTTCCTGGCACAGCTTGGTCGGGATGGTGGCTGCGAGTGTTTTTTATGGAAGGCAGAGGAGCTGTGCTGTGTGTCAGCTGCTACTCTGCCTGTGCCCCTGCCTCTTCCTGGTGTCCCCCCTTGCCCAGGGCTGCCACACCCCATGGCTCCCCAGCTCCAGCAGGATTATTCACTGAGCAACGTCTGCAGGAACAGACAGTGCCATAAGTGCATCTCAGGAGTGAAAATCTGCGGTCTGAGACCAGTACGAAATGTTTCTTCAAGATTCAAGCTTTTTCAGTCATTGGTCATTTGACCTAACAAAACTGTGTGTCACTCCATGAGCCAGGGGGAAAGCTTCCAGAGCACGCGCATGGGGTGTTTGCAGCTGGATATTGTAACAACTTAGTAGTGAATGGTTGGGATAAGTCATATTTCATAAAATCAGCCAGGAAAAAGATTGGTGATTAATTCTTTTTAATAAACAATGGTGAGCAGTGTGGCTTGGTTTGAGCCAGACTGACTTTTTCAGTGATTCATGGATTTTTCCACAGGAAAAATCACCTTTATGGTGATTGCTGGTGTGTGGGGTGCCTGCTTGCCTCCATGAGTAATTCCCCCCGGCTCTGAAAGCACCAGGGTGTGGAAAAATGATGAACTTCTCTGCAGGAGCTGAGAGGGAGGAAGGGTGTGCTTGGCTCCACCACTGCAGCCAATGACCGTGTCCTTTCAAGGAGCATCGCAGGACGTGGGAGAGTGGGAATTTCACTGCCAGGAATGCTGAAGGAGGTGAATCTTAGGGAAAAACGAGTGGAGCTGAGATGCCTGTGTGTGCTGTCCTAGGCTGGCTAAGTGAGGTCAGTTGGGACCGGCCAGCGCTCCTCTTTGCAAAGTGCTGCAGCACCCCTCTGGCAAAGCAAACACCTGCGGAGGAGCGTGTCCCAGTGTCGTCCATGCCTAGTTAAATCGGTTTTCCTTCCTTTCCAGCCCCTCATGCTGGAAGCCGGCCAGCCTCCGTGGTCCCTCGTGCGGCTGGGATCCGCGGCTCCGGGGCGGGAGCGTGCGCGGGAGGCGGCGGCGTGCGGCTGGGGCTGCAGCGTGCGTCGGAGCGATGCTGCTTTTGAAAGCCAGCCGAGGTGGGATGGGGAAGTGCCGGGCGAGGCACCGTCACAGGCGTGAGCAGTGCCTGCGCCTCGCAGGCGGCGCCGGGGGCGGCGGCAGCCCTTGCTGCGGCGTCGGGGTTGTTTTCTAGTTTGGAGATGAAGGCAAAAAAAAAGAGCTGTCATTCTGAGACTGAACTTGAAACTTAATTTGGTTTCTTGGTGAGGTTTTTTTTTGGGTGTTCTTGGTGAAAAAAGCAGGTATTTGGCCAAAACTTTTGAGTGGGGAGGGA
>WBMZ01016800.1:0-26355 GCA_013400975.1 Atrichornis clamosus | reverse complement strand
ATGCATCATTCCAGCAGCTGCAGAATTCTACCACTCATTTGAAACTGATCATCTCCCTCTTTCATAAGCTAACCAGCTGGATAGACCATTTTTTGGAAAAGGACAAGGAAGGGACAGCGCGAGTATCTTCTTATTCATTCCAAACTAGTCCAGTTTAATTTCTGTCAAAACAGTGACTTTATTTTGCTACCAGTGTTCCAAAACATGTAATGAGCTGGTGTGCATACAGAGTCTAGATTCTTTGTTCAGAGTCACACCACCCTTAACCTTGAGTCATCGATCCTGAATGCCATTAATCTATCATATTTGCATATGGGAAAAAACCCACAATGAGATATAGATTAAAAACTACAAGATCAGTATTCCGATTTCCCCTAAAGTAAAGGGATTTGTGCAAAAGATATTGTTTGCAAGCCTTCTATCTGGTTAATAGATTTGAGGTCAGAAAATGAAGTAAATGCTGAGCCTACAGAATCATCTGACCTGGTGGAAATCTGTCCAGGCTGGGCTATCTCATACTGAGTTATAAGCAAGCCATGGCTTTATGAGAATTGCAGGGTGGTGATTAACAAGATTACTGTGGGAAGTCAACTGTGTATAATCAGTATTGATGCTCAGTACAACTATTCCTACAAAAAATACAGAGAAGACATGATTCCAGGCTGGGGCTTATAACAGCTAGGATGCTAAGTGGGTAACACACAAGACTGTAAATTGAAATCCCTTTTTTCTTTTGTGCAGACCTTTCAGTCAGGCTTTTACTTTTGAATTGTATAAAACTAGAGTATGTCATATAACACTTGCTTAGGCTAAGGTAGGAAAGAAAGCATGAAGTAGAAATTTGATTAATTTTACAGAATATTGTTTCTAATATTTACAAGATATAAATCTGAAATAATTTATAAAGCAAACCACTAGGATTCCAGTTTTGGAACTGAGTCTTCTGCACACAGACTGCAAAGTTTGACTTGCTCTTGGTCCTGTTCAAAATTTTGGCCCCATGAATTTTGTGGGTATGGATGAACAGCAGGCTAAGGAAAAATAGTCCAGTACCAGTGCAACAATCTAATGCAGAAAAAAGTCAGAACAGCCACTGCCATTTTCACTGCGCTTTCTGAGCTTTTTAGCTTTCTGAGCCAGGAGTTACTTTTGTTATAACAAGTAGCACACACGGTTAGGTACCGAGGAAAATCATTGCTTGAAACATTAAGTATAGAATGTGTCTCAGACACCTAGGCATTTTAGGCATGGTTTACCTGCGTTGCTCTCTTGAACTCCGTTTCGCAATTTACATCTAAATGTCAACTCCAAGGTCCTTGTCACTTTCTTTAATAGGTATCTGAGAACCCTGTTGCAATGTCTATAAAAGACACCTGTAAGCATGTTTAAGATAGTTAGGCTTGAGTTGACTTTATTTATCTAGAAATGAAGATATTAGTATTTTAAAATTAAAAGTTGAGTAATTTGCTTACTGGAAAATCGAGACTTGTCTAAAAATTCTGTACAACCTCATTTGAAAATATTGCAAATTCAACCATATTAACTTTTTAAACTCTTAAGTAAGAAAATGAAACTTGAGTATTGCAGACTTTTTTAGCCTGGAAAAGGCTCCAGGGCAACTTTCAATACTTAAAGGGGGCTTTTAAGAAAGATGGAGAGAAACTTTTTATCAGGGCCAGTAGAAGTAGGGCAAAGGGTAATGATTTTAAACTAAAAAAAGGATAGATTCAGATTACATATAAGGACAATATTGTTTACTGTTAGGTTGATGATACATTGAAACTGTTTGCTTAGAGAAGTTGTAGGTGCGTCGTCCTTGGAAGTATCCAAGATAAGGCTGGGTGATGTCTTAAGCAGTCTGATCCAGTATATGTTAGGAGGTTGAACTAGATGATCTTTTAAGGTCCCTTCCAACTCAGATGATTATATGATTCTGATTCAGATTTATCTATAGAATTCAAGCACTAGAACTAAAGGAATAATTTCCTGTTCTGAAATAGGATAAAAAAATGTTCAGGGCAAAATCACCTTAATGCCTTAATCCCATTCTCAACCTAACGGATTTTGTTCTCTGTTCATGAATGCCAATGAGTGTGGACTTACACTCTTGTGTTCTAAATAAAATTCCATTGCATAATTGAGTGCTTTCAGAAAGCTACCTTAAAAATACATTTCACTTTAAAATAAATATCTTACTAATAAGTTTTTTTCCTTTTTAATCTCACAGTGAAGCAAACAGTTCAACATAATTAGTGCAAAAATACGAAGAGTTACAAGCTCATATTTCTGTTTCTAAAAGCACTACCATTGGGCAGCAACTCTTCAATATCAGGAGACAGGTATACTGGCACGCTTTAGGAGGAAACAGGAGCTCTGGCACACTTACTTGGCAAGCAAAACTTATATTTATATTTATATTTATCGTTTCACGTTTTTCTGACATATGCTAGTCAAAGTGCTCTAGAGCAAGAGAGGTGCAGCAAACTAAAAGCAGTAATACACAAGTAATACACTTGGCTTATTTTTCTTAATCTTCCCCACATTTTCTTTTTAATTGCACTTGTCTATTCTTATATTAACTCACCATCCAGCTCTAAATCCCAGATAAACACTAGTAACAGATGTTCAACATCTTACAGGTCAAATTCCCAATATAGGAAGAAATATTGACAGGGTTTTAGTGTTTTTTCATGTGTAACCCTTTTATACAAGTCCTGGAACAGAGACGGAAAGAAACAGCACTCAAGTAATCCTCTTTCAGAAATCAAAGCAAAACACTTCTAGCTGACTTGGCATCAGTGGGTAAATGATGACTTGGGAACAGAGTTTAGCTAGCAATCAAAGTGTGGTGCAAGCTCTTACACCAATGATACGGTTTATTTTATTCAGAAATGTGTGTAATGCTACTTAAAAGAACTCAACTTTTCTGTTAAGAGTGAACAGTGGTTACACACACACAAATAGCAGTTCAGACACCATCTTGTAATGTCTCCCAGAACATGTATTTTCCAGTATCTCCAAAGAATGAATTGGATGAAGCGTGGTTTCTCAGGAAAGTAAATATGGGTACATATTTGGAATACATTTGTTACTCCTGTTTGAGTTTTAATTCAAAATTTGAATATGGATATTTAGCTGGTAGTAGAAAAATGAACTCTTGAATAAAAAGATTCACGAATATGTCCAAATAGTTTGATCATTTTCCCTAATTTCTCTGTATCTGAGCTATTATGCTTCATATAGTCTAAACAGAAAAAAAGTCCTGAAGCATTGTAAAGGAAAAGAAAAACAACATATGTTTTATGTACTAGTAGTCTTCCAGATAAACTTAAATATTAGCAGTCCCCTTATTCATAATAATTAAAGAACCATTTAAGTAAATACTGTTTAGTAGATTCTGACTGTGAATGAGAAAATATATACTGATAAAAACAGATATATATTTACAACATTAAATTTTTTTCCAAATGCAGTTAATCAAGAGGCACATCCATTTGTTTATGCAGATATATTGCTTGTTCATTAATCTCCAGTTCCACTTCTCTGGGTCACCACATAGAAATCATCCTCAACACTGTGTTTGTCAGAAAGCCCCAGAGAAAGTGGCCTCTTGAGCACGGCTACTTATACATTGTTTACTTACAAATATTTGCATATCAGTAATTTTGTGAGGCTTTTTTTTTCTGAAAGTTTATTTCATGGACATGATCACAAGGAATAATTTTTTTTTTAATTAATGATTATTTTTCATTAGAATTCTTAACCCATAAAATATTTATCCCATATATGAATATGTCCTTTATTATTTCTTTCTTTAAATACAATAATTCATACAGGAATGTCATTTGTTCACTATACCAGATATCATTTCTCCATCGAGAGATTTTTATACTAAATACATTTTGACAATCCAGTGACATTTCAGTGACAAAGGAAGTTAACATCATGAATATTTTTTTATAGGCCTCACAATATTTTCCACCATCTATAACAGAGCACTGAACATTGATTTTGAGCACTTGTAGCCCAGGGATACATATTTTTCAAAGAAAGTACTTGGTCATGTTGAATAATTTCCATTCTACCTACAGTATCTGATTTGCTTTAGAGGAACTTACAACTCTGTCAGTAAAACTGAGATTGATTAGGACCACAGCATACAAATACATAAGGCATGAAACCCAGTAATATACTGAGTCTTAAACCCTTTTATCGTTCAGGTTGGGTTTTTTAACTTAATTTATTTTCATCTAGGAAAAATCAAACCAATCCATACAAGACCTCTCTTAACCCCAGTCTCAGTCTGTGCTCCAATTAATTCTTTCTTCAAAAATGTACCCAGCTAACTCTTCAGTTAATTTAAACTTCTTGTTAGAGTTCAAATCTTTGGCATGTTCCATTTTCAACAATGTGTTTATAGGCTGACTTATAGGTCAATGTCCTGTTTAACCACATTCAGAGAATGTTTTGGTTTTGACCTAGTCACTGTTACAAACTCTTTTTTTCTGACCAGCCAGTTCTCTTACTCTCAGAATTTAAATGACTTGTTATGACATCCCAATGGGCCACTATTTAATTCCAATAATTAAAGGCAAAATATGACAAACAAGATAATTTGCCTTAAAAAAACCCAGCCAAGCCTGTTGCACTTTTCTTGAATCATTTTGACAAGGCGAGGGCAAAAAATGGTGACATTTAAAAAAAAAAATGAAGCAAAGAATCTTAAGTTGACATAGTAGATACACTTGAAGACACAGGTACCTTGTTTAAGTAAGGTATTTATCAATGGATTTTTTATCCCTCATCATGTTCCAACCATGCTCTAAATCTCAGCTTGCTTTGCTGCATGTACCATATGGATTTCAATTTTGCAGCATTTGATTTTATGATACATAGATAATGAAATGAACAATGACAAGTTAGATCTATCATGTAACTAGATAATTATGCTTTCTTACATGGGTACACAAGAATTAAATTTCAAAATGCAGTATTCAAAGATATTGTGAAATGAAAAAAGCCTGAAACAATGTTTTATATTTTTATTTTAAGGATTATTCTATTCTATTTTATTCTGTTTTATAATATATAAGGATCATCATTATTTCTACAAAGTTGAATTGCATAATACATTTCTTGGAAAACTCAATAGAAATATTTTGAAGACTGAAGAAAAGGAACTCGTGGAAAAGGAAATATTCTAGGTGAGTAGCTAAGCAACAGAGAAAAAACTAGGAACAGTGAGAACAAAAATTTTAAAAAGGATTTTTCACCATTGCCACTGAATGGGAAAGTTTATCTTGATCAAACTGATCAGTAGTGTGAAGATAAGAATTACGGACTTTGACTAAAATTAAAAACTAACAGAATGAATATTAAAGTAAAACAAGTATAAGCTAAATATGAGTGTAAGGAGTTCAAAAGCTTTAAGTTAAGCATTTGCTGATCAAATTGCCATATTGTTTTCTTTTCAAATAGATGATTGAATTATTTGAGCTATTTATTCCAAATAAACTTAGATGAACCAGTCATAACAGTAGTCACCCTCATGACATTCATGCTTTTTGGAACACTTCTACAAATGCTTTCCTTGCCAATTTTCACAACATGAATTTGTGTCATCTGAAGAAAAATGAAGACTAATCACCTGAATTGAGAACCACTTCCAACCCTAACTCTTACCTCAGGTCTGGTTTCCTGAAATTAGAGAAGGTGCCAGGAATTATTTATTACCAGTGTAATTTTTTTTGTGTGCAGTATCAGCCTTGCTCATTTACGTTTTTGGTTTGCACAGCTCTCTAATAACCTTTCCTTCTCAGCAAAGTGTGTGGCCAGGTGAGAAAGAATAGTCAAAGTCTAGCTTGGCTGAAGAGTTGGCTTCTTGCTGAGCATAAAGGTAAGAAGAAAATATACACAAATAGAAGTGGGATCAGTCTATCCAGAAGAACATAGATGATTCTCTTTCTTCCATGACCTTGGTGGAATTGTTTAGGTCCTCCTACTTCTTACTTCCATCAGTATTCATTATAGGTGTTCAGAATTGCCCATTCCTTTATATGGAAGGTGTGACTTTCCTTCTTTTCTTTGCCTGGATAATATATACAAATGAACACTCACTAGGGTCTCTAAAAACACAATTCACAGAGCTATCTCTGTAGCCCAGAACTTTCTGTGTCAATATTAAACTTCTGTCTTCTTCTTCTAGTTTTCTTTTGTGGAAAGCTATCTAAAATTGCCAGAATCAAAATAAAAAAAAATATTTAACTGCTTTCCCTCCAAGATAACCCTATGATCAGCCCTCATATGGATAGTTTCAACATCTTTTGCCTACACTGCCAAATTCAGGCTACCTTTAAGTCTTTATTTTATCTTATTTTATTTTATTTTATTTTATTTTTAATATCAAACCACTCTGTACTGGATCTTGAATTAGATCCTATGCTTTTTATGTCTCTAGTTTAAATCAAATTTTGTTAAATGCAGATGGGACATATGGTCTGTTAAATGTAATTTCTCGCAGGTCATAATTAATTTAAACCTTCCAATAATAATTAACTGGAATTTTACGTGAAGTTAACAAATGCTGCTTCTCTGTGTCATCATGATAATATTTGGAAAGCCAGAGGAGACAAAAAAATTCATCAGAGTTAATTAACCTATTTAAATAATATTATAAATATCCATTTATACAATTTTTTTATTATTTTTGAATGATCCAAATTTCAAGAATGTAAACCTGTGCTTTCCCCCAAATTTGTTTCTGAATTTCTCAATGAAAAAATTACTCCAAAGTGCTTTTTTCTATCGACTGCTTTGGTCTCTATATTTGTGTGATCTGAGCAAAGGAAAGATTTATATACTCTTCTCTAAGCTTGCATATTAACCTAGTCTTATTGATTCAATTTGCTAGAAAAGGTACTTCAGAACTGAAGACCAAATGCAAAAATCTTACTTATTAATTTAGCTACTGTGCATTGCGAGATGCCCTACATTTAGTACTACAGTCACGCATACTAGCAAAACTTGTTCATGATCTTTATCTATATAGTCTTCTCTTAGATTATATTTTGGTACCCAAGCTCTGTTTTTTCTTTACAAGACAATCTTGAAATATCACATATCATAATGCAAAACTCAGCTTAAATTCAAAAAATATAAGCTGAATATAAATGAACCTTAAAAGCAATATTGTCTAACATACTTAGTCAAGATCAATACTGTATACTGGGCCTGCTATTACAGACGGACAATCTTTCAGCTTCATGTAATTCATTCGCTAGTCTTTTTGCATGGCAAAGTTCCAGAAAGTCAATTTCTTTTTCCAGATGCTTCACATAAGTTTCTTTTCCTACTTGATTTACAGTTACAATATCTTTATCTGATATACATCCTTCTCTGTTACTATTGTGAGCTACTATACCCACTGATACTTCTTTCTGTTACAACAGAGTTATCAAGATAGAATTTTATGTGAAATAAATTTTCTTTTGCAATGTTCCTCAGTAATTTTCTCCTGATTTATTCAATTTCTACAGCTAGCTTTTACTATATGTGGAATATTTTGTCTCTTTAAAGTTCATCTGCTCGTGCATTTACCTTTGTCAATATTAGAGAATTATCTGAGATCTACTGGAACAGGAGATACATTCACTGCTGAACTATTCTACAATATTTCCAAATGAAAAGGAGATGAGAAATTTGGATATCTCTTCATTACTCTCCCTTTTTTTTCCCTGATGATTTCCCACATACTTTTTTTCTCAGTGGTAGGATTTAAAATTGCTTTCCTTTTATACATGAGATATGCTTCTGTCTTGAAGAGTGATGGTCACAGTAGGAATATGAGGAATATGAAAAATATGAAAAATTAAGTGGAGGACAAGGAACACAATACCAAACAATATATTTGATATGCTGATATACCACAATCCACTACACAGCAAAGACAGAAAGAGCAGAGTAGAAAGTTAGTGAGCTAGCAAGTGCATCTTGTACTGGCATCTGACACAACAGCTTTAGTCTGAATCAAATTATTCTTCTCATGTTTTAAGCAATTACATTTTAAATGCATTTTTTTCTGTGAGATCATCAATTCTTCCAGAGTGAAGTATCTTTTTTTTTTAATGTGTCTGCAAGGGCTGGGTTTTAGCCAATTAATTATTAATATACATTATAAAAAGGTGATTTATAAGTAAATAAAACTAATAATGTAATTTCTGAAATAAATTTCAATGGAATTATATTAGATATGTGAAGCAGAATAGAAGAAAATAATGTTTATCTAGATACATTGGTTAGTCAGGGACTTGCCTGAACTAGAATGCCTACTGACTTCAAAGATATTCACTAGTATGTTTACCAGTGGTGAAAACTCAAAGCACATATTTAATCTAAAAATGCAGGAAACACCTCAGTTGAAAAACATGGTATGAAAAGTCAGGAAGAAGAGCTACCAAATATTGACTGAATGTTAGTGTTTAAGACTGAGATGTTAGTGTTTAAGTCTTCTGAGCTTTTCTTTCCCAAAAGGCACTCTGCAGATCTGATTGAAGACAATCTCTTAATTTCTAATTTGAAATATTTCCTCTGCATATTTTAATTGAAATAAAACATTGCAATCTTTTGCAGAGGAATAAACTTCAATTATTTGTATATGATTACATTTATTGTTAGAATTGTGTGTCTACTATATTAATTATGTGATTAAAAAGTAAGGTAGTCTTCACTAGAAAAAAGTAAGTATTATTTCTTAAATGAGCCCCATATTTTTTCTCAACTAAATGATACACAAATAAATTAGTGGGGTTATAGCATTTCATGTATCCAAACTCTCACAGCTGATTTAAAACAGACTCTTTCTGAATACATAGTTCTATATATTCCAGAACAAATTCTTGGGGAAAATTTAATTGCTCAAAATCTTTAAGGATTTGAAAATCTGACACAAATTTAGTAATAAACCAGAACAAACTAAACTTTCCATAAGAAGTGCATGTCTATATTTTTCAAAAAACTTATTTTCACATGGAATATCCCAATCTCATTCTCAGCAAAGGAACTTTTCATATATAAATCTTCTTTTGTTAGACTTAAGAACTATGTGGCTCTCAGTATGTTTATGTAATTGATCATGCAAGCTGTTCTTGGGTTTCCAGTGACTATCTGCTAAGTCTTTTACTTCAGCACTGTCATGTGGAAAGTTACAAACAACACCAGGCAATACAGTCACTTTAGGGTGAAAGATTTAAGAATTGTCAATATAAAACTTTCTGAAAGCAAGCATAGAGAAGACTATCTTTTCTTACATTAAAATTGTACAATATAATTTTCATTTTTCTGATTGCTTCTATAGAAACAATAAAATAATGTCAATAAAGTATTAAGATCTGAGTTTTGTAAAATTCCTTGTGTTTTTGAAAATCTATTTTAAAATAATTTACAATATTTTATTACAATCACAAAGCTACAATTCAAAATGCTTATCAGAGTTATTTCACATGAGTAGACTGGGATAACATTATTTGTTTAACTGGTTTGCACTGATTTTTTCCTTCAGATAGAATGATGATATCAGGTCAGTGGGAAATATCATCCATCTCTTTCAGTTGTTATTTCATTGAAATTAGGATTCTTTTATCATCAAGACTGCAATAACCACATTTAAAATCCTACCTTATAGAATACCCTGAGTATGAAGAACCCTTAAGGATCATCAAAGTCCAATTCCTACCAACAATCTGAATACCTAATGAAGATTTTTAGGTTGTTTTTAAAATAAACCATACAATAGTTTGTGTTGGAAAGAACCTTTTAAGGCCATCTAGTTCAAGCCCTCTGCAGCGAGCAGGGATTTCATAAGAACAGGTTGCTGTGAGCCCAGTCCAGCCTGACCTTGAATGTGTCCAGGAGAGGGGCATCTGCCATATCCCTGGGCAATCTGTTCCTCTGTCTCACCACCCTCATTGTAAAAATCTTCTTCCTTATATCTAGTGTGAATCTATACTCATTTAGTTTAAAACCATTACTTCTTGTCCTATTGCAAAAAGCCCTTTTGAAAGGCTTATCCCCATCTTTCTTATAGGCTCCCTTCAAGTACTGAAAAGCCACAATGTGCACCCAGAGCCTTCTCTTCTCACGGCTAAACAACCCCAGCTCTCTCAGCCTTTCCTCACAGGAGAGGTGTCACATCCCTTTGATCATTGTTGTGGCCATCCTCTGGGCCAACTCCAACAGGTCCATGTCTTTCTTCTACTGAGAATCGGAGAACGCAATACTCTAAGTGGGATCTCATAAGAGCAGAGTAGAATGTGTGTTCAACCAAGGTGGCATTAAGATAACTATGGGACTTGTCCTGTCATTTACAAACTGCCATGGCAAAGTTTAAATCAAGACTTAGCATTTATGTTTGACTTTCTGTGCCCAGTGATCCCTGTAAGCACAGAGATTTGGTAGTGAAGACAGTAGCCAACACATACTTTCCAAATTACTGTTATGTACAAGAAAAAGGAACATGAAAAAGAATAAAATGTTAACACCTTTCCTCTAATTTGAATGCCAGATATGGATAAGTATTGCCAGAGGTTACAGAGTGATAAAATTACAGAAGAGATAATGTAAATGGAAAAGATAAAATGAGAAGCTGTACGTGGGTAATGAGGAGACAGAGGTAAGTCAGGGAAAGGGATGAGGGAGCAAAACAGCTCCCCTAATACATATGGCCTCCAGCCACTCCAGGAGGTAAGCTGCTCTTCTTCTGACATGTTGCTATTATTTTTGCCAACAAGTAAAATAAACTTTTTGTGCATATCAACCCCCCAAGCCCATCATAAGTTGCCCTTATGCTGCTGGGGCTGAGCGAGAAGTGCTGCTGGGTAAGGATGGGAGCAGGGGGCTCATGGGCCACAGGCAGTCAGGTAGCAATTAACCCTCTTCAGGCCATGAACAACCTTCATGCAGAAGCAGTGAGGATTTCTAGTTACTTGTGGAGTTTTGCAAGCAGACATAGCTCCACTTAAGATTCCAGGAAGGTTTAAAGGCTTTTATATTTTCAAGATACTTCCATTGGACAAGATTCACTGCTCACCAGCTCCTGCTTTCCAGTAGTGCAGTTATCCTGCCCTGAAATATTTCAACATATTATAATAAGACAGTCATCATGTTCAGCAAATTAGTAACATGATTAGATGACATACCTAAATATTACTGCATTTATAGTACCACTTCTTTTCTATAATGTTAAATGAGCTAAAAGCATGAAACTTCTATTGTGTATCTCCCTAGAGGATATAGACATAGGAGTTTATAAATAAAACTCAAAAAAAAAAGCATTAACTCTTACCTATTGTATATTTTCTGGCTATTAAATAATGATTTCTTGAATGTGCATAACAGAATTGCTAAAAATTTTGTAACACTTGAATCTTCTAAAACTAAATATTGAAAGTAGGTCATATGTCTGTGACTTGTCATAAACGGCTGTATTTTTCTTATGTCAGCAAAAGAAAGTTTGTCTTTTCTATAATTTCACCTCTTTCTCTCTAAATAGAACAATAACTATATGCATTAGTTAAGGAAATTATCTTATTCCTGGTAAGGCATTGGCAGCTCTTGCAATATGCTAAACCTTCAATGAGGCTCAACAATTTGGATTGTAACGTCACAGTGTAAATTTTTCCTTGATAAAGAATTAGTTTTATTCATATATACACCTTTCATCCATGCAGATAGAAATGAGACAAACATGTTCAAACCCATTTGTAGGCTTACAGGCAGAATATTGTAAATAAACACTGCTCATCGGTTCAGTTTGTTTCCTTAATTGACTGAAATTTAAAGAGCTGGAGCAACATCAGTGCTAAATGTGTGCTTTCTTAATTAATTGCTTATAATTTTAAGCTTTTCAGTCTATAATAATGAGTTTAAATCTATATGCTAATTTAAATTACATATATTTTTATATTTCCATTCTGAAAGGATGTGTTTGTGTTTCAGACATCAACTAGGCAAGAAATGATAAATTTTAAAAAACATTACATAAAAATTTAGAAATTCCAAGAGACTGACACGTTTTATACTGCATTTACTTCAGGGAGATGCCTCTGACTACCACAGTGAGCCCTCCACCATGTTACACTAAGGGGGAAAGAAGGATCCTGATCTGTTACATAGGTAGAGGAAATTCCCCATTCTGTGGAACAAACAGCCATTGTGTTTCACCAGATTCTGCTGGAGAACTGCAGAATTGCTCCCTTGGCCAAGACTCTGTCCATCTGTCCTTTGCTGAGTGCGTGGTGTGATAAACGCATCTTTCTCGAATATATTTGCTGATTTTTTTTAAGCAATGTTGCAAAGGCTTCCAAACCATTATAGATTTTCCTTCAAGGCTATTGCTGGCACTACTAATGAGGCAGAGACAGTCACTCTTCATGGGAATGTGCAGTGGATGTCAGAGGACGTGAGAGAGCAGAGGCTGTATTTTATTAATAATATTTTCATTCTCTTTGCATATACATCCAGACTAGACCTGTGAGTTTGGGTTTTTTGCAGGGAAGGGATTCTTTTGTTGTTTTGGTTTGATTTGGTTTAGAATTATAGAATCGCTAGGTTTGGAAAACGCCACTAAGATCATCAAGTTCCAAAAGTAAACCCAGAACCACTGTGTTCACCACTAAACCATATCCCCCAGTGTCACATCCATATGGCTTTTGAACACTCCCAGGAATACCAATTCCACTTTCCTGGGCATTGGAACTTAGCTGAGAAAACCAAAGGCTCTCTTACAGTTGCTGAAAAGAGAGTAGCACCTTCAGAGTGTGATTCAACTCACAGAAGTTCTGCACCATGCTCTGAAGGGCCCTGTCTTTAAACTCCTACTAAGAAGGGCCCTTAGTAAGACCACATCCTTAGTCAAGTGGCTGAAGTTTGGTAAGTGAATCTGAACTTACAAGTTCTATAGAGGATTTGGCATTCCTTCAGGAAGCAGTTTTAAAAGTTCTTTTAGATTCTAGATCCTATAGAGGTGTTGTCTGCTGTAGGGCAGAACCAACTCCAAGGGGCAATTATTGTCATATTGAAGATGAGAAAACACAATTTTCTTGTTGGAGAGTGTTAGTCTTCTGTTTATTCAATACTTTCTGTCAGCTCGCACCTGATATGGATGATTAAAAATAAAAAGGCAAAGAAAAAAATGAGACATGAGATAGTAATTTTATCTCCAAACTTCAGGCACAGAAGATATCTTTTTAATATTATTAAAAGGGTGTGAGAATATAACGTCCTTAATACACAGGTTTTTCATGAAGAAGTACTTGAAAGAAAGTGGTATTGCTTTTCCATTTACCTTTTGTCACTCTAGACCTATGACAGGAGGAAAAAACATCTTGATAATTGCTGAAATAAAGTCCAATGCATCTGTTTAAAGCCTGTAAGTAGAAGCTTCCTTCTTAGACATGATTTTCATCAGTATTTGTGAGCTTCTCTATTTCAAGCTTCACCTTGCTTCTATTTTTAGACATGATTGCTCTTTCCCTTTAGAGACTTAGCAACCATCTTTTCTTTTAAAATAAAGCCTTAAAAATTAGCTGACCTCACTACTAGGCATTAGGTAATGCTATTATAGATCCTCTCAGGTATTTACAGAAATTTTTTCTCATTGTGGCTATTCTTTCCAAAGATTTATATATTATCTTGGTCACAAGTTAAAAGATTCTGTAGTTCAGAACTCTGTAGTAAAAGATATTTCAGCTTTCCTCTGCACTTTGTTCCTCACAGTTTTATGTATTTCCCTGAATATTATTTCTACATAAAATATCCACTGCTCTCCCCTTGATGCTGACATCTCAAGAGTCAGAAATAGTTAACAAACCACTCACAGAGTTACAGAGAATGAGAAGGGGGTTGTGAAACAGGGTCTTGTCTTACCTGTGAGACAGGTCTCAGCATCAAAGAAGGGACCCTAAACAAAGGACCACCTGAGATTTTATCAAAAAGTTTGGAGTCCTCCTGTTGAGTCATAGGGCTCCTGATGTGTCACCTGGTTGTCTCTTGTCACCTGGCTGGCTCCAAAGTTCACTGGACCTTTGTAACACAAGGGAAAAATGCCAGTTCACAGCCCCTTGACTCTGACAGCAGGCAGTCGACTCATGGACCACCATCTCAAGAAATCCACTGACTCAAGAGAAAGACTGAGCATGTGGACTAATTGACATGAGAAGTGAGAGGATAATTTAACCAATAAAAGGAAGAACACTAAAGATAACTAAGTAACTTGTAGCCAGTGAACAGTGATTTCTTTGTTTGCCAAAATGTATATACATACGTACACCCTGCACAGAATAAACAATGTCCCTTTTCTGAACTAGGCCCTGTGTTAGTGTTTGGAGTCCCTAAACTGGCAATACCCTCATCTACCAAATCAGTTATTTCTTTTCAGAAAATTTTCCTGCTGGTGTCAGCTCTTCAGCCTGAGGAAAGCCTTGAGCATGAATGTTCTGTTTTGTAGGTGAATGTACTAAACATTCAGGTATCATGGAAGATAGTAAGCCTCAGCACCTTGCTCTCAAGATGTGTTTTAAAATGAAACACACCACTAGGACCAGGATATGGATTCCATAAGCACTAGATTCCACTAAGCAGCCCTTCTGGAACTGTTGCAGCCCCACAGCAAGAAGGTTGAAGGTCTCGATTCAGTCTTACCTCTGTAAGCTTAAGCACAATGACTAAATATCTCCCTTCTCAGCCTGCTCCTGTTTTGAGTCTGGCACTCCACTTTGGCATGAGTCTTTCAGTGCAGCTTGCAGGGAATTTAGGTGGCATTGATCACAGAACATAGAATTGTTTAAGTTCTAAAAGACCTTTAAGATGGTTGAGTCCAACTCTTAACTCAGCACTGTCAAGTCTACAACTAAACTACATCCCTAAGTGCCACATCTAAAATACCTCCAGGGATGGTGATTCAAAGGCTTTCCCAGGCAGCCTGTTCCAGTGCTTTCAGGGCTCAAGCATCCTAAACGTTGTGACTTCTTGTAAATTGATCGTAGTCATTAAATTTGTATACATAGATCAATCTGCCAGCTGAACTTCGTAATCTTTGTTGACACACAGAAAGTGTAAAACATCATTATACTAACCATCAATATTGATACCTGTCTGAATAGGTACTTCTCACAAAGTTTTATGAGGTAATGTTTTTCCTCCTCAGAGTAAGAGAACTAAAAGTAAAACATTTCCACTTATAAGATTTTTCAGGCAGATACCATGGGCCAAGCATCCCACAGACAGAAGCAGCCAACAACAATAATTGCTCCCAACTTAACACAGGGCATAGCACAAGTAAACAGAAGTTAAAGCTAAAACTTTCAGACTTTACTCAGCTGTTTATCTGTTTTCAAAGAGATTTTTCAGATATTGCTGTTACAGTGATCAATAAACATTATATAGATAGTGAGAACTTTCAGTTACATTAGAAGAAACATAAGCAAGAAATTTAAACTTTCATATCTCAGGGCATAACACTAACTGCCTCGGGCTGAAAAGTAATTTCCCTTTTGGCAGGTTATTCCAAACTCTTCATTATAGGAAGCATAATTTAGTAATCTCTGTCAGGAACAGGTTACTGGACAAATGGACAACTTATCTGAACCCTCAAGATATTTCATGTCAGATTTAGAAACCATCTATTCATAATGAAGTAAGAATGCAGGAAAATAAAGGAAATGCATTTTTTTAATTACAGGCTCATCAAAAGCAGGTTAGAAAGTTAAGTACTCTAGCCTCATCTTAGATCCTGAGGCATCGAACTCCTACAGAAAACTCAGGATTATCTGTGTAATTAATACTTGTAATCAAATGGATACAACTATAGGGATTTCTGAAAAAAAGAAATTTTAAATGCTGTCCTATGTTTCATTTAGTAATTGAAATTTGCATAAGAAAAAAAATGAAGGTGGTACGTTAAGCTCCCAAAGGATGTGAAATTCAATTTTGACATTTAATAGAAGGATATGAGAAAAGGTTAGATGTTAAATAAAATGCTGAGACATTTGTGAGTGGGATGGAAGAGGAAGATAGTAC
Source organism: Atrichornis clamosus (assembly GCA_013400975.1). NCBI lineage: Eukaryota > Metazoa > Chordata > Aves > Passeriformes > Menuridae > Atrichornis > Atrichornis clamosus. Next base: position 10,284 of record WBMZ01016800.1, on the reverse strand, counting down.
ATGATATGGTGGGTTAATATAGTTCCAATCAGTTATCACAAATTAAATATTTTTTTTAAATTAAAGATTTTGTCACTGTATGATCAGGGTAACCTGATATTCAGTTAAAGCTGCTGCATTTTTTAAGTATTCTACGCCTTTGGGTTTTTAACTACTAAATCTTGCAAAGGTGAACCACTCAGCCAATAGCATTATTAATGAACTTCTATCCAGAAAATATTTGGATGGTGATATAGTTTGAGTATTGGCAATATTTTATGTGCAATGTTCTGCTTAAAAGTCTCTTGAGGTGCAGTTGCATAAATCAGCTTCTGGTTTATCTTTTATTTCATAAACTAAAAAACAAACAAATAATCCCACAGCATTCAGGGTTAAAAGGGGTATTGCTAGAACTTCCACAATAGGTTACACAATATCTTTTTTTAATTAAGAACCACTGGAAAACACTAGATGAAATTTAGCTTTTAGTTGTGGCACCAGATTTAATAGTCTGAGCATTTATTTTACACAAAGGAATTACTGAAAACAAGTACAGATGCAATGATAAGAATTTCAGCTCTGCTACCTCTGGGATTCCCAGTCTATACCCTAAGCCATCGCCATGTGGTTTCCTTGCAGCCTTTGTCCTCCAGTTTTCTTCAAGAACTTCAATTTATTTCTGCACAAAAGCAGAGCTTCAACAGGATGGTGAGAAAGGGCAGCTTCATGCTTTTTACACAAATCCAGTAGTTTTGCGTGAAATTGGATATTTATGGAAGGACATATTCTAAGATATTAGCCACTATTATGGCACCATTACATCTTCTATAAGCTTACAATGCCAGAGGAAACTTTAGCTCTAAAAAGACTCATCTTCTTCTCTCACCATACAATCATGGAAGGCTAAGATGTCTACTCAGAATTTTGGTCTTCACTGACATTTTTTATTCATTTAGATTTGTATTTTATATCAAAATTTGCGTATTTTTCCATTAACTGTGCAAAACAATGAATAACAGTGAATGACAGACACTAAGAAGGTAGGCTGTGATGTAAGAAATTCTGGGTTTTTTTGCCAAATCTATCCTGTGTATCTTATATGTCCTTGGACAAAATGCTAAATAGACCATGGTAAGAATACACCATGCTGGCATGGAGAGGAAGAAAGTAATAATTTTCTTGATTATAATAGTAGTGATAGTAAAATATTCCAAAGTGAGAGAATTTTATACCACATTAAAATACTGACGGATCACCAAAAATGCACAAGAACATGCAGGCTCATCAGCTGCTAGACTCCTGAGCTACACTGCTACAGAACGATGCTTCTGACAGATGTCCTACTTGCAATATGCTGGAAGTGTTCAGAACTCTCTCTGATTTGTGTGGTAAGCAAATCTAAAAGAAAGAAAAACATACGTGAAAATAAAATTCTGCATAGCTAGAGCTGATATCTGTCATCACTTGACTATACTGTGGTACTTTTGAGTTCCTATGTCTTAGTTGTGACTGTAATGTCTGGTGTATTATTTCATCAGGGTTAATACTTGAGGATCCAGGCAGTGTAAACTGTTTACTAAATCACAGTCTATTTTCTTGGCTTTGCCTTCTTTTCCTTGGATAATTTTGCACTAAATTATCCATTTTGCATTGGCTGCAGACCTGAACAGCTAGTGCTTTGTGCATACAATGACAGATTGCTAGTTTTCATGCTGTATCATCTAGGTATGTTATCTTAAAGGATAAATAGAAGGAAGAAATGAAGCTCAGCACACCTTCTGCTATGATGTTTCTTTGTCACAGGAAGTTCTGATAACTTAATTGAGGATCGTGACTCCTTAGACCAGCTTTCCACTTTCTCAATTGGCATTTTGGTTTTCTGTATGAGGCTGTGCTGCTTGCATATTGCTGAGGTACATAGCTTTGCTCTGTCACTTTCAGGTGCAGTTGTGCAGGTCTGCTAAGAGTACCAATTCCTGATACATTTGCAACATTTCTCCTTACTTTGCAAGTGCGGTCTGGCAGTCTAGTCTCTCTCTCGGGCCATGGGAAAGGTGTTTATGTGACTCCTAACACATTAAAAAAAATCAAGCTTTAAAATATCCTGTGATCCTTTTGTTTCTTAGTGTCCTACTCCTTATTTGTGCTCACTCTTATTTAACTCCCATGAAATCAATACCTTATTGTATTACAGATGTGAGCCAGCATCAAAAACCAGAAGGCCTGTGGTTTGAAGAGGGAGATCCTGACTTAGAAAGCTAATCATGATGGCTTGAGTTCAAGAGAACTTTGCCATTGATTTCATTACTTCCAGAACAGGTTTCTCATTATGTGTTTCACATCTGAAGCTTGAAAATCAAATAATAAAATAATAACACCTTTAAATACGTATTAATGTGTGCCACTTCTTGGTTTTTTCTGCTTTGAAAGGAAGTGTTTGTTCTTCACACTCTGGATCATGAATTATCTGTTATGCTATGATTTCATTGAGCTACTTCTATTCACCAACCTATGTGATAATGTAAAATATCATGCACATTAATATGATGACAGTATGTAGCAAAAGACCTTCTTTTACAGGAAACACGTTCCTTAGTTGCTTATGACAGGAAAGTGGTACATGAGGGTACTGTAATACTGTTAGGCTTGCATCTAAAGAACCATAATTATTAGTCTAAAAGAAGTAGATATTGATGCAACTACCTGCCCAGCATCAAAGGCACCACTGGGTTTACCAACCACAGAAGACCTAACCAGAGAACGTATAAAACAGGTGATATGGACCTCAAGGTCTAGTTAATCCATCCTCCTGTCTCCAACAGGCCTGATAAATTTTAAAGTCTTGTAATAAAAAATAATCTATTCAAGTGTTTCATTATTTTTTTATAATTAAAATAATTCTTTCTCTATGTCTAACTTACCAGTCCAATTGTTGCATTGTAAGTCTATTAGTTCTCTTCCAAACATGATGAACTTGGAGAATCAATGATTCTCTTCCACTTCACAGCAATTTTTCATTATTTTGAAGACTGTGTCTCAGATTCTGAAGACTAAATGTTAAACCCAAGTTCTTCCAACATTTCTCATAGGTCGTATTTTACTGATTCCTCTCTATTTTTTGTTTGTTTCTAAATAGTCCAGTTGTCCCTCATTTTTTGTTGTATCTGGTGCCTAAAATCGTACCGTACATAAATGAAGAAGGTATATTGTTTCCTGTGCTTACAGTCTGTACTGCTCTTTACAAAGTGTGTATTTTCCTTATTCAAAACAGCATCTTGTTGCCTCATGCTCAACTACAATCCACTCTAATATCCAAATTTTCTTTTAACGTAATCCAGCATGTGTATGGGTAATTATTCCAGCAGACTCTCTGCTCATCTTTATTGAATTCAGATCACCTCATTCTAATACTATTCTCCAAAATGATGTCAGTCTTTACAACCATCTTCAGACTTAATAGGTATATTCCATCATTTCATCATGTATCTCCTATATATATCCATATAAATGCATACATATTTATAAATATATCTATGCAAATATAAGTGAATAAATATTCCTTGAGGCATGGCGCAGTTGAATACTTGGGACATTTAAATTTTCATAGCCTGTATAAGGTTATGTGATAATGAGCTGGTCGCCACACAAATAAGAGCCCAGAGAAGTAACAGCAGCTGTGTGAAGTCAAAAACCACTATGATTTCACTCCTTTGTGACTATTACATTAAACTGGGGAGTCATCAAACTGTGGAAGTCTCACCGTCAGAGCCACAAAGGAGCACTGAAGCCCCTGCACCCACCCCACAGAGTACAGCCAACACCAGGAGTCGGGGGGAGGCTGGCCGGGATGCTCTGCAGACTGGTGACATTGCCAAGGGAACAGATTTTGCTGTGGGGTGCAGGGAAGAGCAATTCAGCACTGCACAAGGCTTTTGCGATATTTAGGGGACCAAAGTCAGTGAAATGGGGATGGTTTGGAGAGGATCAAGTGTGGAAAAATATAGAGAGAAGAGTGTGAAAGGAGTACATTGCACATAGAAAAGGTGCTGGTCTTTCAACACCTGAGACTAATCATTGCAGTCTCTCTCATCTCCTCATTAAATCCCACGTCTGTTGTGTTTTTCTGGGTATGGAGCTCTGTGGGTTGTGTGTATGTGTGGAGGGGATCTGAGTGCCTGTGGCTGGGTTGGACAAGGGGTGGGAGGTCCATGCACCTCTGGTACCAGTATGGGATACAATAAAGGTGCGCTGTCAGCAACTCAAATTTTCCAATTTATTATATTTTTTTCATTATATATGAACTTCTGTCCAGTTGATACTCAAGAAGAGGAGAAGGGAAGGACTGAACTAGAGGAAAGAAAGGAAATAAAGACCTATATAACAGAGAGAAACAAAGCTGATCTAATCTGGTTTTGTTCTGCTTCTTTTTATGTTTGTCTCTTTCTTTCTCCTTTTGTGGATGTGCATTTATGTCTTTGTCACCAAAATTAACTATGACTGCAGTAAATTTCTTGAACTCATTTCAATTTTCTTAATTATTTGGGAAAAAGAGAGATTGGAAAATACAGTTTTCAATCAAAATCAGGGAATCATTAAGGTTGGAAAAGACCCCCAGAATCGAGTCCAACCTTTGACCGAACATCACCTTGTCAACTAAACCATAGCACCGAGTGCCACATCCATTCATTTCTGGAACACTTTCAGGGATGGTGACTCCACTACCTCCCTGGATAGCCTGTTCCAATACTGGAATATCCTTTCAGCAAAAAAATTCCTCCTCATGTCCAATTTAAACCTCCCCTAGAGCAGCTTGAGACCATTTGCTCTTGTTCGCCCATTTGTTACTTGGGAGTAGATACACCCACCTCACTACAAGCCATCTTTCAACATAGTTTGACAGAGCAACAAGGTCTCCCCTCAGCATCTTTTTCTCCAGGCTAAACAACCCCAGCTCCCTCAGTTGCTCCTCATAAGACTTACTTTTCAGACCATTCCCCAGCTCCGTTGGCCTTCTCTGGAGACACTCCAGCACCTCAATGTCTTTCTTGAAGAGAATAGCCCAGAACTGGACACAAAACTCGAGTTGCAGCTTCACCAGTGATGAGAACAGAGGGACAATCACTGTCCTGTTCCTGCTAGCCATACTATTTTTGATTCAAGCCAGGATGCCATTGGCCTTCTTGGCCACCTGGGAACACTGTTGGCTCATATTCAGATGGCTGTCAACCAGGTCCTTTTCTGCGGGTTCACTTTCCAGCCACTCTTCCCCAAGCCTGTAGTGTTGCATGGGGTTGGTGTGACCTAAGGGCAAGACCTGGTACTTCTCGTTGAACCTCATACAATTGACCCATTGATCCAGTGTGTCCAGATCCCTCTGCAGAGACATCCTGCCCTCCAGCAAATCAACATTCCCACCCGGTTTGGTGTTGTCTGAGAAGTGACTGAGGGTGCACTCACTCCCCTCTTCCAGGTCATTGGTAAAGACATCAAATAGGACCAGCCCTGATATTGAGCCCTGGGGAACCCATTAGTGACCAGCCACCAACTGGATGTAGCACTATTTACCACCATTTGTCCAGCCAGTTTTTAACCCAGTGAAGAGAGAGCGAGCCTGTCCAAGCTGTGGGCTGCCAGCTTCTCCATGACAATGCTGTGGGAGACAGTGTCAAAGGTTTTACTTAAGTCCAGGTAAATATCACAGCCTTTCCTTCATCCACTAGGAGGCGCACCTGGTCATAAACTGAGATCCGGTTGGTCAAGCAGGACCTGCCATTCCTAAACCCATGCTAGCTGAGCCTGATCACCTAGTTGGTCATGTGACCACATTCAAGAAAATCTGTTCCATAACCTTCCCAGCACCAAGGTCAGGCTGACAGGCATGTAGTTCCCTGGATTTTCCTTCCAACCCTGAAGAATAATTCTGAATTTACTACAATAACACCCAAACTGCATTAGTTTTAACTAAGATGAGTTCAGAAACCTGTAGAACACCTTTTCGGAACAAAGAAAGATCCTGACACATATAGACAGTAAAGTATTCTGAGAGTCTACAGAGCTGGAGCATTTAAGAAGCAGGTTAGACAACAATAGATTTCATAGTGATTGAAGCTATCATTTAACTGATAAGGCAGATGTGTGTCTTCAAAGAGCTGCAGACTTACTTTAATCTAGCCTGAAGTTCTGATAATTGCATGGTTTTGGCTGAAAATGTTTAAAGATTTTTTGTGTGATTTGTTAAGTTTTTTAAGTACTAGCCTATCTATCTGAAGTAAAATTCAATAAAGATGAACATAAGCTGGCTGATATTGATCTGTCATTGAAAATGTGTGATTTTCCAAGTTATTTTCACTTATGTGTGCACAAGCTTTACTGCATATTCACAGAGTATATTTATAATATTAACTATATATTAGAATATTAATCAAATTATTTCTTATCTAATTATAAACTTTCAAAGAAATGTGGCAATCAGTACTAACAAAGCTATACTCAAGAAATGAATTAAAAGTTGCTTTCAGATACTGTAATATCATTTGTACATTTTCACTGAATAACTACTTCAGCTAGATATACAGGGAATATTTATATAAAACAAATTAATTCTCTCCTGAACAGAAAATAGAAATAAGTAACGTGTACTCAGTTTAATAATAAAAATAAGCTGCATTAAAAAACTTTTCAGCTACAGAAGTAACAATTATTCATTACTAGGAATTTAGCACAATCAAAAGTATATTATGTTTTGGGTGGGGAGTTTTTTCATATGCAGTCAATGATATCAATACAGGTTCTATTCAGTTACAAAAGAAACAAACTGAATGTAAAAGATCAAAATATTTTATTGAAGGTTTTAATAGTTTCTTATCCAGAGCAGCACAGGTACAGACATAAGCCAAGCATTATGCTTCTGGAAGCATTCTGCTTCCAGAAAAAAAAAGAACATTCAATCCTTCCACAACCAATTATTTCAAACCAAATTAACGTTCAATGCACTAATGTTTGAGATTTTAAAAACCCACCAAACAATAGAACAAACAAACAAAACCTGAAGAGTTTCCGGTGTCATTGTAACATGAAGATGTCATGTGTATTTGCTGATATGATACCAGATGTCAAAGCATTTGGCAAAGCTCTTACAGGTGGTGGTATAACCACTGCAACTCTTTCTGGTTAAACTTCCTGTCAGTGTTTTCCTGTCTGAACATCCTGATCACTCCTGCTCTCTGTGGAGTGGTTTGCGCTCTGGAGGTAGCACGGGCTGTAACTTCTGCCAGCGTCGTGGAGGCCAGAGAATATGAGTAGCTCGAGCATGTAGAAGTCCAAGAGAAACCTTCAAATAAAATATAAGCCGGAGACATTATTAGGTATTGCAAATAAATCAATATGTGAGAAATACAAAGCACGTGATGATTTATTAAAGCAATGGGAGAATACAAAGCAGAGGAATGAGTACTCTTATGCCTGTAATGAAAGGAAATGAAAATGTCTTCAGGAACTATTTTTCTTTTCTTTTTTTTGATAAAGCATTTTGTGGAACTCAAAACAGTCTGCTGAAATGCCCTGTCTGTAACAAAGAACTAGGAATATTTTTTTCATTTTCAAGAAAAACAACTGCTCAAAACAGGTAAGGTATTTAACAATCCACATAAAGCTTTTGGTTATTAGTTATTCTGGTTCCAGAGAACAAATTTCAAGTGTCTATTCTGAATACGTTAAACAGAATATCTGTCTTGGATTTGAGCCATGTACACTAACCACACAAGGATAGTGGCTTTTCTAAACATGCTGTGTTTATCATTTATCACTGTCCTTAAAAATTCCATTTTGTCTTCAAACAAAAATGAAAATTACTGTGAATTGTAAAGATTTCCCTGAGGATGACAATGTATTTCTCTACAGATCAAATACTTTTGAAGTGCTAGGAGTACTTACACTTAATTCATATGTTTTGGAGACATATTCTACCATCTTATTATTTTACTGTTTACTTCAATAATTTTACTTCACTAATATTTTACTTCAATAAATTAAAATAAAATTCAATACTGATATTGCTTATAAATTAATCACAGGTGATATAGTTTAGAAAACAGAATGGTTTAGAAAATCTAAGTAAATTACAAAAAAGGCCTTTTTCATATATGGTATTAAAATGGCTAGACAGAATAACAATAGAACAGTCACAATTTGAGACTGAGATAAGACAGTCCACACTTAACACTGAAATTAAGTAATTTTGTATGGAGTTAATCGTTAATCTCATTTAATTTGAAGAGGCTGCAGGATAGACTTCTGCATCTTAAATTATTTGTTTAGACTTCTAGAGAAAATAGCATATAATAAGCATCTAGAGCCAATAGAAAAGTTATAAACACGACAAAAACAGGGTTAGAAATACTGGAATGTCTGTCTGTGAAAAGATTAAATAATTCAGACTCCTAAAGAGACAACAGGATTATAAGACTACAAAATTAGCAGTGGCATGGATTAAAAAAATGCATAGGTCTTATTTGCCTCTTATGTCATTATTTCTCATAAGAACAAGGAAACAAACATAGATGATATTATCCTAAAGAATTTTTTTAAGCCAACAAAAAGGAAATGCTTCTCCAGAATGTGCAGGATTACATCATACTTGCATACATTATAGAGGATACTGAAGAGACCACAAAAAAATAGCTAACTGGTTCAAATAATGATGGAAGCAAAGTGCATCACAGATAATTGAACATAAACAAACAGTGTAGACTTCATGTTAGGAACCACTGAGGGAAAAATTATGTACTTGTTTTATTCTTATACTTTAATGATCTGGTATTGGATGTTGTCAGAGTCTGGAGTTAAATGGATTTCGGGTTTGAACTTGTACATTGCTACTTCAATTTCTATGTAAGCTCAGTTCCATTCCATTTCTCATTAAAAAAAAAAAAGTGATTTTAGTAAGCAGGTAATTCAGCATTTTATGCAAATAGACACCAAATAGGCCCCTAGGAATATCTTCAGCTAATTTTCTTGATTTAATTTCACAGGATTAATGTATATTCACCAGTCTCTCCCTACTACATAATCAAATCAGTGAAGCTGAAGTGGTATATATCTAATTCCATATTCTGTAGCTTGATGAAGCAGGTGCTGAATTACTTGAATATAATTTGGTTACTTAATAACCCATGATATCTAAAAGAATTTGAAGTAGATCACTGAATTTGCAGTCTAGTATTATATTTCATTTGCTTGATCCCTTGCAGGGACCACTTGTTTTCTAGATCCATTGCAGATTTTTTTTCCTACATTTAAGCAAAGGACAGGCTGCTAAGTGACAACTCTTTTTCAATAAGATTGAGCAACATTTTTTTTTATGTCTTGACACATTTCTGCGTAGTTTGGTTGATAATTATGGAATTCACAACATCCTTTATCTTAATTAGCCCATGAAATGGGCTGCAAATGTAATACTACCATGTTGGGTTTTTTCCCTTAGCATACAGCATGATAGTACACACATTACAGGCTGGTGACAAAATATAAAACCACAGCAAATCCCACAGCTGCAAATAAAATGTGACAGCATTAGTACAGAGAAAAATGTTAAAATACTCTTTTCAAACACAAATAACATCTCATTTTCAAAGCTCTGTGTTTTTCTCAGTACATTGCTTGTTACTGATGTCAGCAGGAGGTCTGCAAACAGACAGAATATAATAAATGAATCAAAACTTGTTTTAAGCTGAGGCTGGGAACAATTTTGCACAGAGGATTACTTCTACTGACCATCATCTGCCTTGAAACTAATAAAGAAATCTCCTTTCTACAAACATGATTTACAACATGACTAGCGTTAAAAAGGAAAAACAGATATTGTTGGGTGATGGAAGCCTTTACTAAATAACAAATTACATTGATGCTATAGAACTTCTTTTATAATAACTTACAGGTTCACTTTAAAAGCACCTTGATGTTTGACTTCTGCAAACAACCTTAATAACTTTTTCACTGCTTATTATTATTCTGTACTAACCACAGGAGCCATGAATTTCACCGGAGAAGAACAGAATTGTTCGCAGAGAATAACCTGCCCTTGTTAACGGGTTTACCCTCATGAAGGTGAGATACGGACAAAGGGTGAACTGAAGGACTACACTTTCTGTCATAACAGTGAAAGACTGAAATAATCAATTAATCACTTCACTTACAGACATTTTTTTTCTCCCTTTACTTAAAAAAATAAGTTTATCCCCTTGAAACGCTGTCTTAACTACAAGTAAAATCAGTACTTTACAGGCTGTGATGGGTTTGTGTTTCTTA
>WBMZ01016799.1:0-30079 GCA_013400975.1 Atrichornis clamosus | reverse complement strand
TGCCGGCCCCGCCTCGCCCGGCCGAGGGGCGGGGGCTCCCGCAGAGCTACTACTACCGCCGGCGGGGCGCGGGGCAGCGGCAGCAGCGGCTGCGGAGGTCGGAGCCGGGCGGGCGGGCAGGCGGGCAGGCAGCGGCTGCGGAGGCTCCTTCGGCGCAGGGGGAGCGGCGGTGCCCCCGGAGGAGGGCGGTTCGAGGAGGAAAGGCGCGGGGGCCCCTCCGCGGGGACGCCGGCGCCGCTGATCGAGCGTGTGTTGCGGCGCGGGGTCTGTCCGCAGGTGCCCCGCAGCAGCCGCGCTCCCTCGCCGGCCTCCCGCGGAGGTCCATGAGTCGCGGGCGGGCAGCCCCGGCAGCGCCCCGCGCCCGCTCCCCCGGCTCCGGCAGCGGCCCGTGGCGGCGGTGAGATGGGGGGCAGCCTGGGCTGCCACCGCTCCATCCCCCGAGACCCGGCCGACCTGTGCCACAGCCGCAAGTTCAGCGCGGCGTGCAACTTCAGCAACATCCTCGTCAACCAGGAGAGGCTCAACATCAACACGGCCACGGAGGAGGAGCTGATGACCCTGCCCGGAGTCACCCGGGTGGTGGCCCAGAACATCGTGGAGTACCGCGAGTACATCGGCGGCTTCAAGAAAGTGGAGGACCTGGCGCTGGTGAGCGGGGTGGGGGCGGCCAAGCTGGAGCAGGTGAAGTTCGAGATCTGCGTGAGCAGCAAGGGCAGCTCGGCGCAGCACTCGCCCAGCTCCCTGCGCAAGGACCCGTCCTCTGAGCACCACCTGTCCGCCACCAAGATCAACATCAATACCGCCACCCCGGCACAGCTCATGAGCATCCGTGGCATCACTGAGAAGATTGCCAACAGCATCGTGGACTATCGTAAAGAGCATGGGCCCTTCAAAAGTATTGAGGACCTGGTGAGGATGGACTGCATCAATTCCTCCTTTCTGGACAAAATCAGGCATCAGATTTTTGCGGAGCGCTCCAGGCCCCCTTCAACAAACACCAATGGTGGCCTCAACTTCATGGCCAAGCCTCACCCCAGCCCCACTTCTCTAAGCCTCCAGAGCGAGGACTTGGACTTTCCTCCTGGGGGTCCAACCCAGATCATATCCACTCGCCCCTCTGTGGAGATGTTTGGAGGGGTGAGAGATGGCAGACCTGTCCTGAGGGTGGCTACATGGAACCTGCAAAACTGCTCCACTGAGAAAGCCAACAATCCAGGCGTGCGGGAGGTCGTGTGCATGACGCTGCTGGAGAACAGGTAAGAGGCAGCACCTGACCTGCAGGCCAAACTCCATGCAGGATTGTAGGCTCATGCCTTTGAGGTTTGGGCACTGTAGAGTCTTGCTGTGATCCTAGTGGGACTTGCTCCTTCCCAGGATTACTAAATGTTTCCCACTTTTTGCATGAAATCCTGTTTGAGTCATCATGCTGGGGCTGTAGTGAGTGTCCCCTGGTAAAGTCGCTATAGCCCTTGTTAGGTAGTGGATCTCCTGAGGAGGTGTGTGTATGTACACACATCTGTGCAGGGTAGACTGACCTGACCCAGTCGGCCACGTTAGGTCTGTTCATGGTTGGTCAAGGACTGTTTCTCCATCAAGAGCCTTTCGAGCAAGTCATGGAGAACTGCCTTTCCTGCCAGAAGCTGAGGGGCAGTAGCAGGGCAAGGGCTGTGTAGCAGGCGTGGAATGCCACAGCTCATCCCGTAAGGGTGACACAGCTTGTTAATGAGAGGTCATGGGGCATCTGCTGAGCTGGAGGGACTACTCATCCTTGGGGGGGTGAGACATGGAGCAGCTGCCTGGGGAGGCCGTGCTGTCCTTGTGCCAGGCCTTCTGCCCTGACTGAGCTTGTTGGCATGAAGCAAGGTCTGTTGGTGGTGTGACCAGCTGGGATGGTACTGCAGGTATTAATGAAAAGCTGAGAGTTTGGGGTTTGTTTTTTGTCTGTAATGGGGCAAGAATGCTGGGGATGTCTGTCTTAGTAAACTTTCTGCTTGATACAAAAATGTAAGAATGCGATAAGGATTTTGAAATAACTCTAGCCCTTTCCATGTTTCAAATCTGTCTCAGCTGATCTGGCATTTGGTTTACAGCATTGGTAAGGTAACTTTTCTCTCGGGGTGCCATTCAGACTTCCAGCTGGAAGTGAATAGGGGCAGGGGACTCTTGGACTTATGCAAAAGGGACGTTGTAGGGAAGGGAAGCGCTGATGAACTGTTACCTCTGTCCTTTTCCAATAATATGCTGAATAACAGCTCTTGTCGGTGCGGTTGCAGAGGTCAGGCATGCGAGCAGGGTGGTGACAGTGATATGAAATCCTGCTCTGCAGTACAGTATTTGTGGTCAGGGATGCCTCTGCTGTGCACTGCTTGGGAGCCTGATGCTCCCACACACGAAACATCTGTCATCTCGCAGCCGCCACTGTTTGATACCCAAAATGAAGGTGACAGACCCAGCAGGGTTGTTGAGATCTTACATTGATGGCTGGAGTGGACTTGTTGAGGAAAGAAACTCAGATTATCACTAGTCTCAGAATTATTCTAATAATCCAGTTTTGGAAGAAAAGTGAGTTCAGTGATTTATTTTCATTTAGCTTCATATTTTTTGTATGTTCACATACATACATAAGTGATTTTTAAGGACCTCATCCAGTAAAGTGTTAAGTGTCTGTCACTTCTGCATGTTCAGCATATTGGGGGAAAAAACTCACACAAAACAGCCCGCCTATTACAAAAGCTAGGCAGAGATAGTGGCTTATAAAATAAAGCCGCCTTAGCCCAAGCTGGCCACTGTATATGCAGAGTGTGGCCCTAGCACTTTGTTTTATTTTTGCACTTAGGCTGCATGGTGCTTAGTTTCTGCCCAGCTTAGCAAACAGGCACTCAGTTGTGCTGGGTGCTGTGAAAGGTCTCCTGGATACTCTGAAGTTTCAAAGGAACCTGGTATAAATACTTGTTTTTGTTCTGTTTTATTGCACGTATCTGTGTCATCAATCACACAGAGTACGATGCAATTGTTTTCTGTACTTGATGCAATTTGTGATAACGTGAGAAGCTGGAGAGAAATGAGAGCAATGTGTATCCACAAACAAGCCTGCAAAACTTTCCTGGGAAAATAAACGTGGGAACAGAAAAAATCAACACTATGCAGGAAAAAAATATACGTTGGGAAAAGCCATACTCAGCAAGTCAGGGAGGAATTTCCTTTTGCTTTGTGAGTGTTGCTGGGGTCAATGGAGCTTCGCAGCTGTGAAACAGCCTCAGTTGATGCTAGAAACAGCCTTCTTTCTGCTTGTGAGCTCCGTGGTCTCACTCTGTCTCCAGTCATGTACCCTGGGAATGGATAAAATGCCTTGCAAAGTAATTTTTGCCCAGATAAATCAACTGCAGTAGATACTCAGCTGGAGGAATTCACCTCTTGCTTCTCCAAGCAAGAATATACCACTGCACAGGGCTCATGAGCTCTTCAGCCTCACAAAATCCACCCTGTGTATTCCCAAGGTGCTCTGTGGGTGTCCCACGTACGTTGCTGAAGTCTCCAGCTGTGAGCCCAGCTGGAGGTGGATCTGGAGGCTGTTTGGTCTGGCAGTAGGTAGGTGCTCTCACGAGTCATGCTAATGGGCACCTGCTTGCTGGTGTACTTTGTGCGCGGCTGCCCTTATGTACAGAAGTAAGTGTGCTCCTTCATGCTGGTCCCTCATAGTCAGGGGTGGTCTCAGGAGCTGGAGTACTGCCTTGCTGCAGTGCTTTTGTTGGAGCAGCTGCCTCACCTAGATTTTTTAAAGTCCGGAAATAAAGTACAGCAAGTCAAGAAGACTAGTAAAACTGTGTAAGGAGCAGTAAAGAATCTTTATTTTGATGTATTATTGTCTTTTATGCCAGTTAAAAGGCTTGGTTTGGCGTTTGCTTCTTTTTTATTTGTTTTTTTGGGTTTTTTCATGACCTGTTCACAGCAAGTAGCTTTAAAACCCCTTGGGCCTGTTCTTTCAGGTGTTAACAACAGGGAAAAGTGCTGCTCATTTCCAGGTGAGGCTGGAAGATGAATGTCCTCCTGTCTTCCAGCCCTTTGCAGTGAGGGAACCGTTGTGCAGGAAGGAAAGAGGGCCAGACGTTCATTCAAACCAAACAAAAGGCAAGAAAATGTCATATTGTAACCTGCTGAAGAGAGGCGAGAAAAAAAACCAATTCAAAATCTTCATGCTTGTTCCCAGAAGTGCTAAATTTCTGAAGAGCAGTGAAGGGAATGTACACTAAATCAGTAAGCATGACTACTACTGCTAAGCTATTTTGAAATTCATTGCTGCAGTACAAAAATAATGAAATACAGCAAGGTCCTCACCCTCTTATATTACAAGGATCTATGTTTATCACAGTGTTTGAAGTGGAGGAGCGAGGTGTTTTCATTCAGAGGACTAGAGGGTAATTTTAGAAGAGCTTAACATGATGAACGAGGAGGCGAGCATGACACATAATTGGATTGAAGTATCAAGTGTGCCGGGAATTTGCCCAAACCTGTGGTGTTTCTTGCAGATATTCAGCAAATTTATTGACAGAGGGTCAGAGTTGGCCTGTCTCTGTGGATGCAGGTCTTCCCCCTCCATCTGACCTCCATGTCCTGCCCATTCTCAGGGGGGATGAAGGAACCTGCTGCTGCTTGTCACCAAGAAAAAAAGAAAAATGTAGGGTAAGAGCAGCATAATCTAAAGGGCAGGCAAGTTCAGGTCACAGCCACAAGTGCTTTTGTGGGGAGGATAAGTAGCTTCACTAGGGATGTTTCCTCTGGCCAAGAATGGTGTGGGTACCCCAGAGCTGTCCCATACCCCAAGTCCATAGGGAAGGGCACGCTTTCCACTCCTCAGCCATACCTGCCTCAGGCCTGTCCTTCCCTGCTGTAAAATGAGCTTGTGGCACCGGGACACTCTGTGACCGCTTTCTCTGACTGTCAGGTGTCAGGGTGCCAGCTGGGTGACCCCATAAAGAAGTGTGGGGCAGGCGTGTGCAACACTGTCCAGTACACAGGGCACCCTAAAGTTGCAAACTCCAGTTTGACTGCGTGCTTGAAAGTTTGCAAGTAGCCGAGGGCAGTGATCAGTTGTGCACCTTTCCCAGATGGTTTTCAGTGGAGGTTTTCCAACTGGTTTTCATGATGCTTTGTAATACTGAGCAGTAACTTTGTGAGGACTTTTGAACTATTTTGTTTTCTTGTAAGCACGCTTTGCATTTGAGTAAATGAAAATTGATAGAGGGTTAGAAAGCCAGAACTTGTACCCTCTCTAGAGGAGAACTGTGTGTCAGGATGATGGTGGGGTGCCAAGGCCCACAGAGCCCAGCTCTGTTTCCTTCTAGATGCCAAGCAGATCAAGCTGGTATTTCCCTCTGTTGCTTTCTTTGGTCAGCT
Organism: Atrichornis clamosus; assembly: GCA_013400975.1. Lineage (NCBI taxonomy): Eukaryota > Metazoa > Chordata > Aves > Passeriformes > Menuridae > Atrichornis > Atrichornis clamosus. The sequence goes on along the minus strand of WBMZ01016799.1, from coordinate 24,685 downwards.
TCTTGGTGCGCTTACATCTTCAAGGTGCAAAAAGTCTAAGTAATAAAGCCTTAACACTTGTTGCAAAAACTGCAGAACCATAGAAGAGCCCAGGTTGAAAGTGACCTCAGAATATCATGTGGTCCAGTCTTTCCTGGGAAGGGGAGCCTGGATGAAATTATCTAGCACTGTGTCCAGTTGCACCTTGAAAATGTCCAGCAGTGGGGCTCTTCTGCTGGGATTCCTGGGATTCCAGCTCTTCTGCTGTTCCAGTGATTGACTCCTTCCACAATAAAAAGATTGTTACTTGCATGCCTGTAGAGTAACAAATACAGATACCAGTATAAGGTTTGTACTTAGCACTGGTGTTGTTTTATTTCTTGGCATGGACAATAAAAATTTAGGAACATGTCAGTCCTTCTTTCTCCCCCAGCTTTGCAACTGGTTAGGTGTTTTCACTTTGGCTAGACAGAAGGATAGAGGTCTCTCAAAGGGAAGAAGTTCACCTCAATTTCTGTGTCTGAGACTTAAATCAGTGTTCCAGCTGGGAGAGCAGTAGGTAAACTTCAGCCCAAAATTGCTTCCTCGGAGGCAGTGGGTGGACAGGCAATCCCTGGGTAACCCTGACTGTGCCACTAAACTTAAAAGTTCCTCTTCCTTGCCCTACCTACTCTAGGTCACCCTAAGCACATCCTCTCATCACCTAATAACAAGACAAGTTTCTGAACAACCCTCTGAAGCAACCTCTTCCTATTAAGAGATGAGGAAACATTAATCCTGTTCAGGTCCCTGCATTAGGCACTGGAGGTAGGAGAACCACTTTCCCATTGCTCCCCTACACTAAAAAACAGGGTGGGGCTTGTACTTTCTACTCCGGTGTCTTAGTCTGGGCTGAGAGGTGGTGTCACTACAAGGGGCAATTTTTACTACTGGGGCTCCATGCTTTTCTTGGGAAAGGGTGTGGTGTGGTACCTTGCCTGCTGGCTTGTAGCCGTGTTTCCCATCAGGATGATGGCAAAAGGTTGCAGCCCCACAGAACAGACATCGTAGCGCTGTATGGTGGTAGTAGTGATGGTTGTACTGGCCCGCTTCAGAGGCTTGTCACCAGTGTGTGTTTGTTGTTTCTACACTGTTGCTGCAGCTCTCAATGCTCTCAATGGTCAGGCAAGGCCCTGAGGTGTGTCTGGTTTATGTCTCTTTCTTTATAAAACCACTTGGTTTTTCCTCCGTTGGGTTAATACTAAGCTGGAGCCTTGCCAAGAATAATTCCCCTGCAGGAAAAGATCAGGAAAGAGGGCCTGGCTCGAGTAACCTGACCATGCTAATAAGTCTTAAACGGCAAAAGAACACATACAGCCTCTTCTCCTTATGTAATAGAGAGGAAATCCTGCCTCCTGCAACTTCAGAGGACTTGAGAAAAAAGGAATTGTTAGATGATATCATCTATGTGCACTTCACAAAGGGATTTTAATGAGCACTAGAAATAAAGTTGCATGTAAAGGCACCATTAATTTGCACTTTCTGATACCTCAGGGGACAAAAAAATGGGATGATGGAAGATCTGTTGTTTTGGGAGTTGGCTTTTTTGCTGGTTCTTTGGTCTCCACTTGCATGAGACCAACAATATTTTACTTACTAGAGACTAGTGGGAAATTTAAACTTCCTTCTGCGTGCTGTCTGGCATGGGAAAGCAGGAGGTCAGACCCTGAGTTATGTAGTTGCCCAGTGAAATGAAACTCGACTGATTTACTCCTGTTTGGGATTTGGCCCATTCCTTTGTCAGTGTAAAATCACATGAAGGCTGCCAAGCTCAAATCTAAAGAACACAACCCAGGGGGTTAGGGCTCCTCTGAGGTACTGCTCCCACCTTGGATAGGGGTTCCAGCCCCTTTCAGGGGGGAACAGGTGCTGTCAGTTTCAAATTAATAAAATAATGCATCAGTTAAGTTCCATTTCCAAACTTCTGCTTCATACGGATGCAGTACTGAGACCCTCTACAAGGGCACTGCCTGCTCCTCCTGCAGGAGGTGCGTTGCTCATTCGAGATAATTTGCAACTCCTGAGTCTTTGCAGGAGAGATCAGAAGCAGCGGGTGCACTTAGAGCAAGGTCATGAAGGGTGTACACCATCCCTGCGTCCAGACTCTTGGAGAAGGCATCTGGAGCCGTGTGCTCTGCAGGAGATCTCAGAGGTGAATGCCCTGAGCTGTTTGATCCTGCTTGGCCTCTGCTGATAGCTGTGAATCTGGGGGGTTTGCCACAGCCACCACAGCCCCCACAGCTTTGCTTCCTCAGACATGACATAGGAATGTGGGACAGACCCTTGACATCACCCCTGAGTCACCTTCCCAGGGATTTTCTGTTTAAAGTGGAGATCTGGGCATTGTTTTAACTTTGAACAACTGCCTCAGCGTATTTTTTGAACATTCAAGAGGCTGTATCTAACAAGTCATTTTTATCTGCTTTAAAGTTGAGAATGTGGCTGGAAAAATGGTATAGTTAAGGGCTGGTTTATCCTTCTAAAACAAATCTTATTTTTCTCCTTTTTAAAATTATAACCATGCCTCGCCCCTGTTACTTGTGCCATAAAGCTTGACTAAAATGAAACACATTAGGAGGGAAAGAGTTGATTCATGTATTACTTTTTCTTCCAACATGTGTAATTGATACATCTGGCAGCACTTAATGGCCACATAGTTTCAGTCTGTGCCTGCTTGACTATTCTGCACATGCATTTCGTGTCATTGGATTCATATTGCAAATCACAGGTATTTTGGTAAACCAGAGCTGCCAGTTTATTCCTGCAGATCCTGCAAGGTTTGCTTTATTCCATGTGGCAAAGATTAAATGGGTTGGCTGATTTATGGTAATAAATTGGTGAATTATTAAGTGGTGTTGTACTGCCTGTTCCTGAATCACAAGCAGAGGCCAGAAGACTGTAACCTCATCCTGCTTGACTTTTCAGAAAGTTTATGCCACATGATGGTAGAAGACAGACTAGGTACCTACATATAAGGTTTCATCCTCTAAACAGAAATATTTAATGCCTTGTAATTTTTCTGTGGTTTGGGAACTTGCAGTACAGCTGCAGGAAGGGTGGTTTTCTAGCTTTGTCTTTGAAAAGAGCAACAGAACCATTCCTGAAGGTAGAAGATGCTGCCACTGTTCTTACTGGGAAAGAAAGACCAAAGGACTTACAAACATGGGAATTAAGTGCTCTGAAATTCCTGACAAAAGCAAGCAGAAACTTGGTCAGTCCCTATTAACTAGAGGAAAACACTGTCTCTGCAACCAAGTGCTGGCCTAGCTCACTGTGAACATGGGTCTCCAGCAGTGTTAAACACAGACATTTAGGAGACAATCAGGTTTTTACAAATTTAGCTGCACCCTTCTTGATGGAGTTGGGCTTAGTGTGTTTCCTACAGCTGCATTGTTACAAGGACCCTGCTTCTTTAGTCTCTATTTAGTGTTTCTCTGGGAGTCTTGCCCAAATCATGATTTCAGAATTTGGCTGGATGAGCAGAAAAGAGGTGATAGGGCATGGATTACAGTGTGCATGTAACTTATTTTTAAGTCACATTGTTCTTCATTATGATGCAAGTGTAAGCTGACAGACGGAGGCACAGTGTCCTTACTGAAATAATTGCAATAAGCTGCAGTAATTTCTCAACACTATTATCTGGTGTGGTGATGGAGACAAGAACCGTGGCACATTATTAATAACAGTGCTTAAAAATAGGAACTCAGTAGCTTCTTCACTTCCAGGGTTTTTTTCGTTACTATTTTACAGAGGGACTGTGCTTTGAATAATAGCTGGCAATCCCCACTGATTTATCAGACAATAAAAGTGCATGATGGCTTTGCTGAGGGGAGAGTGAGACCTACCAGAAACCTTCTTTTTCATGTTGGTCCTCTCCCTCATCTTGGGCCTGGGTGCTCCAAAATGGATTCTGAAATGCCTTTTAAGGTGCTGAGAGCAGGTTGGACCTCATATCAAGCGTAGATAAATATTAAGGGAATATGTAGCTCTGGTAAAAAAGGATGTTTGCTGTCAATACACTGTTTCATCTCACCCCTGGCATATGTAGCACATCCATGTCCTGATCACGCCGCGTGGCATTTTCGAATGGCGCAAGTGTTTTAAACTGCTCGCTCACTGTCAGGGAGGCTCAGTGCTGCTGACCTCCTTTCCATCCCTGCTGCTGGGGGTTTGGGCAGGAAGGAGTCCGGTGTCAGCGCCAAGCTGTTAATTTCAGTGCCGGTGGTAATATTATTAGAGGCCAGTGGGTAAGAGAAATAAGTTTACCCTGCATGTGCCCCACACACGTGTATGTTCCAGAAGTTCAACTGTGTAGAAAAATATAATTTAAAAAACAGTTAATTTCTATGGAAAAAAGCATTTGGTATCATATTGTCATGTGTGCTGAGGATGTCTGAGGACACTAGTTACTGGATGGACTGTTTGCAGTGGAATCAATGCAGCCTGCATTTGCAGAGAGGATTGGAATCCCTCTGACTGATGCTGTCTGGAATGGGGCCTCATGGCTGTGCAGGCTGTCTGTCTGTCCTGTCCCTGTGTCTATTATGGAGTTGGGGGGAGAGCACTCTAATGCCCTTCTGCTCTTTGTGGTGAACATCACAATGGGCAAGGCTATACCTGGGAGCAGTTCTTGCTGTAGGCTTATGGATACAGATAAAGAGGAGGAACTGGCAAATTTCCTCTTCTTCTGCATAGCTATTTTTTGCCCTGTTTTTATAGGTGTCTCAGGTAATGTGCTCCAGCCCCTGTGCAAATTTAGCTACAGCAGCTGTGCAAGCCATTCACAGCTGGACGGGTTTTTAGTGGGTTACTGAACAGCTAATTGATCGACTCTGCTTTTGCTGCGTGAGGCAGCGGCAGCCTTCCTGCCCTAAATCCCTTGTGCTTGCCGCACGCCACCAGTCCTGCAGAACCGCCGTTCCCTCTGCTTCGCAAGGCAGGGGGAATAAAGAGGCTCTTGCTTTTGCCTTCAGACTTATCCTTCGACTCCTTGATATTTATAGCTCCGTTATTCCCCTCCGCTTCCGTGTGGGTCCGTCGGTCACAGTCCTGCGGAGGCGCAGGCGCTCGGCTGCTGAGGGCTTGCTCCAGGCTCAGTTGAGGTAATTGCCGGTCAGTGCCCACCCTCCCTTGCTCAGGTTGGCTGGAGGAAAGGCAGGCCACCTTTCTGACAAACTGGAAGCAGTGTGCTGTTGGATACGCACTGGATGTTAACTTAGAAACCTTATATTTGGTTTCTTTATTTATTCTATTTAAACAAATAAGGCCAAGCCTGGTTCCGTTTCAATGCCACTGAATTGCAGGGTGTTGTGTCAAAAGCAGGTCTTAATTTGGTATTGAAAAATGAGCTGCAAAATAGGCAAGTTTTGCTTTCATACGTGCAAGGCCAGTTCTATAGGTTTGCTGTCAACCCTATTGCCTATAGTACGTAAAATGACTACTTTACTCCTCTTTTTTCTTTTTCTAAGCAGGCAAAAATATGGAAAGTGTGAACCCCTGTCAGGGAGGGTAGTCTTAGCTGGAAACAACCCGTATGACTTGTTTTAAAACAGTCTGCTTTTCTAATAGGCCAGGAAATTTCCAGTGGTAATACCATCTTAAGGTAACATAGGCAAATGTTGCTCTTCCACTGGAGGTGGTGATGGGGTCCCTTTCCATAAGGACCACCTTAGGGAGATCTTTGAGTTGTTCCCCTTTCGTGCCATGTGGGGCTGATGGTGGTGAGGCTCATACCAGCACCACAGTACATGTGAGAGGAAGTACACTGTGTCTGCAAGAGATTCCACCCCCATACGTAAAACACCAGAGCTGCCGCTGAATTAAGTGCTAAAATAAACGTTATTGTCGGGAAAATGCCGCAGTGGTACCTGGCTACTCTTTGCAACTTTTATTCTGACCAGCCCAAGTTTTCCTATGATTCTGGCAGCAATGACAGTGCAATTTTTGGCTATCTATCTGTCTGTATCTTCCTGCTAGTCCTTTGTACAGCTCTTGCCCTTATCTCTTGCTGTGTTTACAGTCCCCGTTCATAATCAGTGCAGACTAGCAGTGCTGCCCACTGCCCTCCGTGCTGGCCGCTCTCCCAAAAACACAGCATTGGGCAGTGAACAGCATGTGGCCTGCGAGAGGGCGAAGGGGTGGGTGCTGCTGGCAGACAGAACAGATGTGTTTCCAACACAGCCCAGAGGGATCTCTTGGTAAAGATTACCCTTTAGTTACCCCCACAATGATTTGTTTTAATTGCTTCTGAGTTCTCTGGTGCAAAGCAGCACTGCAAAGAAGAAAGCCGTGGCTTAAAGAACAAAATAAAGTTTCAGTCACCAGTTTGTGGATTTAATAGACATTTGAACAATTTTCACTCAGGGCTGTTGTCAGTAAAAATTCTGAAAGCACTGCTGGTGGGTGGAAGCTGTGCAAAAGCCACCTCCAAGCATGTGGTGTTTCCCATTCCTATTTTAAACTGAGAGCACTTGGACTTGGCTGTGGTTTGACTTGCTTCTCTATCCATTTTTGCATTTGTTGTTGTTGTGTGTACAGCAGTTTTTCTGAGGAGCTGTGTGCAAGGGTGATGGTGACTTGTATTGCCCAGCTGTGCACTCCAAGTTGGCAGAAAGAAACTGAAAGTAAGAAACTGGGCAGATACCTCTATATTCCTTGTCCATAGGTGAAAAGGAAATTGCCTCATAAACTTACTTCTCTCTTTGACCTTATCTTTGAAGTTCGCTCTTGCAACCTCAACATGACCCCCCTTCCATGTCCTCTTTCACCCCTACTGAACTTAAAGCCTTTTTGCTGGCTTCACCTGGCTTTTAAAATGTCTTGCAATACCTTGAGCACTTCCAATTATCTCAAGTGCTTCTTGATCAAGCCTTTGCTTTTGCACCATGAGGGTTGAATGATATCATCTCTCACCTGCAAGGCTGAGGACTTGGATCATCTGTGATACTTCCCCCAAATCATTCTCATGCCATCTTCTTGCTCCAAGATGTGCTGCAGCGTTTCTTACTCTGCTGAGGCCCCTTGCCAGGCACTTTGAAAATCAGTACCTTTCAAAATATATCAAGTTTCAGGCAAAACCTGCTTGAAAACCACAGCCTTGCCTTTTATTTCAGGGGGTGTTAGGAATTCTTGCAATTAGAGGAGGCTCTTGTACCATTGCTTTAACGGAAAAAAGTATTTATGTTTTTTTATTTCTGTTCTTCAGAGGTACTAAAAGCTCTGCAGAAAAGTAACTTGTTAAATTCCTGATGTGTTGGACGTGGAATTATTTTTATATTCCTAGAGCAGTTCTTTTAAAGGAGTTTGTATGTACCTTAGGCGCTTGGCAGCGTGAGTGCTCAGTATTTTTTTCCTATCTGATTACGCTGTGCGGGTGCATACTGCACTGACAGTTTACGATTCCTCTTCCATATGCATCTTATCTTCCTGAGGATAGTGTCTGGAGATGTCAGCTCTGTGAGGAGAGACTGATGAATTTATATCAGAAGAATCTTTTTGTCTAGCAGCTCTTCAGCACAGCACGCTGTTCAGAATATCTCTTAAAAATAGAAAGTACTGGAGGAATATCAGCTTTGTCATGGTGGTGTCGTTTGTCATCAGTGCCAACTTGATTTGGCTAATCCCTGGTATTTGTAGGAGAAAGCCTGAGTTGCCCACGCAAGGCTCCCTGTGCCCCAGTTTCTAAAGTGCTTACTTGGTATGTTTGGGAGGATTGTTTTGGAGTCTACAGCCAGATCAGCACTAAGTGTGTGTACTCTCTTTAACTCGTACATAAGTGTGTTTTTCACTAGGAATGTATGATGGTATAAAAACTTCAGTTCTTCTGCAGCAGAGATTTCCTTGTGTATTTATCTGCTTCAGGCTGATTTCATGTTATTGGGAAGCAAGGGTCATACAACAGCATGAATCCATCATTCAAATAAAAAGCACTGAGATTGTTGCTTCCATTTTTATTATTTCCTGTGCTTGGCTCAAGTTTCACCTCCCAGGTCTACTCCTCAAAACTGGGATGCTCTTGGAAACGCTGTCAAATCTAGAAGTTTTTTCCTATTGAATTGGTGGTTAAATTTCAGGCAGTTTGATTATCCCTTGTTTTCATCCTCCTGAATGCTTCATCCAGTCAAACACTTCTGCATGTTTCCCTATCACCCTATTTTTATGTCCTGTTTTCCATATTGGCATTTTGCCTTATGGGTGCGATGAATGGCAAGATATATTTTAGTACTGTGCTATTGTCTACTGTGCTACTGTGCTATAGGTATTAAATGATTGGTTTGATTGCTTTTATAGATTGTTTCTATGGCACAGCTTTAGGAGGCAGTCATGCTAACAAAGTCTGTGTGAGGCACACCTCTTCAAATAATCTGGAATGATTTCCATGGAGCAATGATTACTTCATCCTCAGAATAACTAAGAAACAGGAGTGGGATCAGTATTGTGAAAGGTTTATAATTTCTCCTCTATGGACTTGGTAGGCCTGCAGGTTGTAAGGACCATTGAGAAGAATCACTGGTGCTCCCTTTATGTTGTTTTATGTCCACTACTGAATCCACTAAAATTGTCACTGTGGCTCAGTGTTCAGTGTTCTTGCTCTGGCTCCCTGAGGGTGTCTGTGTTGCCACCTTCTCCTGGTTTTGGGGTGTTACCAGCTGTTCAAGCTTGAGAAGATCTGTGGCAGACTGGAGGAAGGCAAGGCATCGCAGTGGCTGGCAAGGGCATCAGGGTGAGCTGATGGGGAATAATGTCTTCGTGAGCATCCACATGATCCTGTTTCATGCCCTGCATGTTGTTTGTTCAGAGCTCCTTTGTTTGCCTTGGAGCTCGTTACAAAACATGCAGATCATATCAAAAGCTGCACGAGACATAACTTCGCTCTACTGTGTGCATCCCATTAAGCACGATCTCCTCCTGTCATCCCTTTCCAAGATACATTTGCACTTCAGCTCTAATATTTGGAGAGCTCTGGGTCTGAACAAGCAGACTTTCTCATTCCCACAAAAGTCTGGTATTTCTAAGACTGTTTTGTGCTGAAGCCCATGACCTAAATAAGGTTAAGGATCTGGACTACACAATTAGCACCCAGTGCCAAGAAAGAAAAAGCTAAGCTCGAGCAACCATTCCCCGCTTGGCCAGGGCCGGTCTGCATGTGGGGCTCTGTAGTCCTCTTGCATCGTTATGCTGTAAAGGCCATTCTTACGTCCAGACGTCTCCAAGCCTGGCACACAGGGGTCCTCTGTGACTGGGAAGCTTTCAAAACTCCTTCCTGCATGTCATTGTGCAGCTAGAAGCTGGGATTGCTTCCAGCTCACTGAAGACACTCCGACATTGTTCCCTCCTAATCCGCTCCTTCTCACAGAGCATGGTTTTTCGGAAGGCTAGCATGTTCCCTTGTTGGCTTTCCACGCAGGAACACAAGCAGCAGTTCATGGGAATAATGTAACCCTGAATTAGCGATGAGCCAAGGCGGAGGGCAGCTATGTGGTGTGATGGTGGGATGAGCCTTTGGCCCTGTGGTGAGTTAGTGAGGATGCCTGGCTAGCCGGGCTGGCTTGTGGCAGTGCTCCATTTATCTGCTTCCTGGCCTGCCAACAAGAAGCACAAGTGTTCAGTGCTGGTGGAGCTGAATTTCAGCAGGAAGAAAAGCCGTCCCCCTCTCAACTCTGCTTGCAGTCACTCGGGGAATTATTTGCTACTGGTTTGCTGTGTCTTTTTATGTGCTGGTAGCCTGGGGAAATAAAAGCAGGTTAATGGGACAGGGAGGAGGGTGCTTTCTACTGAACTGGCTTTTTTTCTTCCCAAACCCAGATACAAGGAGAGAGAGAGAACAAGGTAATGAATATATAGATATATTCAAATGTCTTTACAAGGACATCTTTTAGTGCAGGGATTTCACCTTGCAGGTTTAGATTGAATCATTTACAAGATAGTGGCCTTGAGGTTAACCCACCTGATGGTGGCCTTGAGGTTAACCACCCTGAAGGTACTGCTCCAGAAGACTTTGCACAGCTCTCCAGGCATTCACAGGCCCGAGGAGAAAGAGGAAGTAAAGGTGAAAAGGAAATTTATTCTAGCTAAGTTATATCACCTTTTCCTGCCTTTTAGCAGGTCAGGAGCTTAGGTGAAGTGAGAACTTCTCCTGGTACATCTGGCTGTGCTGCTATTCATTCTGCTTTCCTTTCTGATGTTATCAGCTGTGTGTGCTTGGAGTGCTAAAGGAGAAATTTGAGGAGAGGGAGGGTGGGATTGAATTAAAGCTGTAGTCTCTGGCACACAGAGGTGTGTTAGAGGAGCTCATACACACAGTTTGATAGTTTGGGCTTTTTTCAGGGTTTCTCCTAATGACAAAAACCTGGAAACATCTATAACCGTGAGCACCAGCCAGCACGATTAGGATCCCTAAATCAGTGGTGCATAGATATTGGAGCCTCCTTTGCCATGTCAGGCTCTAACTTTCAAGTTTTGCCCGTTCTGAATGTTCAAAAATGGTAAAGATAGTTCCTAAAAAAAAAATAGCAGGATTAACTTAGAGCTACACTTAGAAATTTTGCAGATTTGTTGTGATCTGTAATCTCACACCTTTTGCTTTCATCCCTCAGAGCCATGCCCTGTGGAAAAGGCTGTGTTCCCTGGAGATAGGACAGCTAAAGTGGGAGATGGGTAGGATGCTCCACTGCCAGATCCCACATTGATATGCATGATTTTAGATTGGATATTAGGAAAAATTTCTTCCCTGGAAGGGTTGCCAAGCATTGGAACAAGCTGCCAGGGGAAGTGCTTGAGTTGCCAGCCTTGGAGGTATTTAAAAGACATGTAGATGCACTGCCTAGGGACATGGTTTAATGGTTTGAGCTGGTGATCTTAGAGGTCTTTTCTGACCTAAATGATGATACGATTCTGTGGTTTGCTGCTGTCTGCTGTGAGCTTTGGGTCACATCCTGGTATGACTTAAAGGGCACGTCAGTCAGAGACACGTTGCTGCACCTCCTCCAGCTAACCCACATCCCTTTCACCTCTCATATCCGATAGACATGATGGGTGTTTCTCTTCTTGAAAGAGGGGTTCAGAGCCTTATTGTGTTTTTGGGATGGGGGTGGGGGAGAGAGGAAAACAAAAGCCCAGCACTCTGGCTTTGCTGACTTAGGAAATCAGATGGTTTGCCTGCCACGTGAGAGATTTCTTCAATGCAGAGCTGGTGGTGAGGTGGTTTGTGGCACTGTTGACTAATTCATGTTCTCCTGCTGGGGAGTGGGGCAGATTGATTCCAACAAAGTATTGGCTAGCCTTGTGCTGTTACCAGACTCTCTTTGCACGCTGTCTGTGTCTGTGCACGCATGTGCCACCCCTGCTTGCTCATCAGAACAGGTTGTCTGTGTGGTTCTGGCTTCCTTGCTGTGTGTTGGGGCAACGAGCATTTGTTTGGGTGCTTTATGACTGAGCAGAAACTCCACTGTCGTTACCCTGCGTGCATGTGCGTAACGGCTTCTTCCAAGGCTGGATAAAGGCTGAGTTGTCTTTGACTTTCGTAGAGTAGCAACTGGCATCCAATAACCCGGGTTCCCTTGCACAGGCAGAAGTTGTGCCACTGGCTGCTTGCTGCCTGTGTGTGCCTGCTCCTCCTGTGTGGTCAGCAGATTTCAGCTGGTGGGAGGTTTTGTAGTGATCCTCACTCTGTTCTCTGGGGCTCTGGGAAGATAACACCCTGCCATCCAGCCGTTTGCATGAAGAGAGGAGCGTCACTGCTGAGGATCTGCTCCAGTGGTAGCTCAGCCTCTTTTCAGTCCATCCTTACGACTAAATAGTGTAATTTTTTGCTGAACTATTTGTGCTTTTCTCTAAAGAGGAAAAGGACAACTTAAAATTCTCCGTTCTGCTCCCTTCTTCTACCCTGCTTTTCTGGGAAAGCTGTCCTTCGCATTTTTCTCTGTGCTTATGTCATGAGATGTTACATATGTTGTCATCTCTTCCTCATGCTGTCTTAAAAGAGGAAGGCATGACTGCAGCCTCTTCAAGTTTCCTCCCCAAGTGTACTTTTTCTTTCCTCATCCTCCTCTGTCACTACGTGGTCATTTGTACATCTGGCACGGTCCGAGTGGGACCACCTGAGCTTGCTGTCGTTGCCTCACCACATCCTGTGGACTCTATATAGAGTTTGGGTTTGACCTATGATGTCACCTAGAGACCCATCCTACCCCTTTGCTGCATTAGGACTCACTTTTTCTTTCCTCAAGCTACTTTCCCCCAAGGACAGTGCTGCTTCACCGTGACCTTATTGAGGATGAGATGCCAAAATTGCCATCTTGCACTCAGCTTTTTTCTTCAGTGAACTGACTGAATGCTGCTGTACCTGCTTTCTTTTCATCGTCTGTGACATGGCCAGTCTTTTCCTGAATATTGGGGTTTCAGGAATTGGGGAAGCCAGTGTGATTTTCCTTGTTGTCTTTTATATATATGCCACAGCCAGGTTATCATTTGCATAGAATTTTATTGCTTAAGCTAGTGGAAGGTGGTGAGCATCAAAGGGAGATGCTTCTGCTCACAGGCAGTTCAGTTGTAGATGAAGGTTCAGGAAGCCCCAGGTGCCTGATTGGCATCATGCATGAGCGGAGCCAGCCCGATGGGGAGACCATGCCTTCCAAGCTGCTGTTCCATGGACTCCCTTTCATCAGGAGAACGTGTGGAGGCTTTCCTTCTTGCTGGGTATCCTGACCACATAGAATGCAAACCAGAATCAGTCCCACTGAAGTGATTAACGTGGTTCTGTGTCTAGAAGCTGCAGTACCCTTAGTGTGTGCCGCACAGCTGCGTAAAACTGCTCTGCTTAGCCAAGGGGAATGGCAAGAGGAGCTGGTCAATGGCTTCTGCCTCTTAACCCCTTCTCCTTTCTGAGTCTTTAGTCGTGGAGCAATAAACGAGAAAACTAATGAAATCACCTTTTTGATGCTGTGTAGGTATGCTAGAGTTATGCCTTGTTAGAAGTTCAGTAAACGCTGTTGACCTTTATTACACTGCTAGGACTTGCATAACATTGGAAACTTCTTTCCCTTACTCTAGTACAGAAGCTGCGTGGTGTGTGTGCTATTTTTCTCTTTATAAAGCGAAAAAGACATGTTGTTTTTGCTTAACCCAGGGAGATAAGAGAACTTCCTCTTATTCAATCCTGTGGCAACGCAATCCCAACCACATACTATCCGACTGAATTTAAGCACACGGAGACATCTGCCTTTGGCAATTTTTATTTTTATTAGTGAGAGAGAGAGTCAGTGTTTCTCCTCTTTCAGTGTGAATCCTAGTAACCCCTAAGATGTCTGGCTGGATCCCTGCCTGTGCAGGGTTACTTCAGTTCAGGGAATGCACACTGCTGCAGCTCATGGCAGGCTGCATCCACTCACAGGCAAAGCACCTTAAATCTTTGCCCTACACACTCTGTGTAGCACAAATAAGAAGATGGTGAGAATCATGTGTTTAACAAAATCTCCTTTCCATGGCTCTTTGAAGGGCTTTAAAAAGATTTTTTTTTTAAATCCTCAACAAGCTCACAGTCTTTTAAAATTAGAAGGATTTGAGGTTTTGCTTTTAAGTTTACCTGTACCCTCTCTAAAGGAAAACCTTTGGTGACAGAGCTGACACAGCAGAATCATGTTTGTTGTCCACTATTATGCAACTGGTAAAGCAGATATGACAAGTCCTCCTTTCTTTAGACCTTAAACCTTTCTTTTTTTTTCCTAAGTGGATACTGGCAGACTGGTTAAATAGAATTCCTCCATAGATGCAGTCCTGTGCCATTTATGTAATGGCAATTTCTACGGCTCTCTATAGTAACTGGTTACATTACCTGCATGCTGGCTGTGCACTGGAATACTTGTGACAGTTTGCAGGCATCAGTGTTTAATGAGCGCTTTGTAATAAAATTAATGACCCTTTCCACCCTCCCAGCCTTTGGGATTTCTTAGGTGCTCTGCTTTTGGTTTGAATTTTTGTTTATTTTGGCTTCTTTTTTAAATAGGATATGGCCATTTAAGATTAAGCTGCAGCTGTTCAGTGTTTGGGGATTTATTTGATGCCCTTTGAGACAGAGGCAGCCTAGGATTTCTGCTGCTTTACAGGGTCTTGCTGAGAAGAAGACTGTGACACTTCCCGTTGCTGTCCTGTTCTTCTAAACTACCACTTGTCATCCAGCAGGTTTTTCCTCTGCCTCCACCACCATAATTAATCCTCCATAAACCAGTGTTTGCAATTTGTAGTCAAAGTTACAGCTAGGAGCTATTTGACTAAATGCGGGGTGCGGGGTAGAGGGGTACTACAAAAATCAGAGGAATGATCCAAATAGCAAAGAGTAAATGCTGAAGTAATGAATAAGGCATTAATGCTCTCCTTAAGTCGGAAGTAGGAGCCCTGTACACTATATAATTAGCACTTATATAATGTGTATGCTTTCCTACACTGTAGAATGTCTAAATGAGGAACTAAAACTTGAGGTGGTCCTGTGGACTCTAACTATGGCTGGGAATGGTAGCCACGGTGGGCCTGTCCCATCTCCATCTCTGACGTGATGCTGGACGAGTGCCATCACTTCTCTGCAGCTTCAGGCAGATTCTGATCACTGGTGAAGAAGCACGTGTTCCTGAGATCCTCCTGCTAGCTGCTTGTTACTCTTTCTCAGCACCCAGAGCTGATCCAGGTTAATCTGGGAGCTTCTTGTCTGCCAAGTAAATTGGCTTCACTTAAACACCTGCTGAATACAGCTCGCTGAGCAGGAGTGGTGACTGTTCAGACCACGTTATCTGCAGTTGCAAGAGACAGCCAGACTATGCCCTGGCTCTACATGTTGGGGGCATCACCACCCACTGCCTCTGTAAAGCATGTGGAAGTCCACAGGGAATGGTGTACGGAGATGTTAACTTTAAATTACACAGGCAGGAGCGCTGCTGTGTGGTGGGGACATGGTGTGGGGAGAGGCTCCCTGGGTGGTCACTTCTGGCATTTGGTCAGCACTGCTGCCCATTGAGGGAGACAGAGCCCTGCCATATGGCCATCCCAGGAGGGAGGATGTGGCCAGCACGGTCATGGTGCTGGCACTGGGAGCAGGGTCCCTGGGCAGTGCTGCTGTGTTTCAGTAAGATGCTGCTCTGCCTGGCCTTGTTCAGCTGTGCCACACTATTCCTTATCAAATCTGAGCACTTGCAGACTGACACTATGGTGCGTTTTTTGGTTTGGGTTCTTTTATTACTCTGGCAGACACAGTAGTTCTATTTGCCATGAAGTCATGAGTCATGATGTTGAACTTGCAGAAATTGCTCTAGAAATGACATGGGGATCCTGATTTTGTGTTGTTCTGCCCATTTGCCTAGAGGTTCAGAAGACTCCACTTGGATGGCATCCTTCTTGAGCTTCCACAGTACATGGCTTTTCCTTATGACCGAGGAGAAACTGTGAGCTGTCATGCTCCTGAATGTAGTCCTCAGCTGCAGGGAAGCATTTACAAGGCAGGCTACTGTACACAGTGATTTTGCAGATGTTGACTGAAAGATGGCTGATCTGCTTTTGTAACGGTACTCATTATTGCAAGTGATGTAAGCTTCTGCCTGTGTACCCATACAACACTCTTGATTTGAAACTTGTTATTCCACATACAAGTATTCCAGAGTTTAAAACTTCCAGTGATATCTTCCATGACAGAAACTTAAGATTTTTCCTCTTCTGTAGGAGAAATAGATCACTTTAATGAGGCTCCTTAACTGATGAAGTTTGTCCTGATCTCAAAGTCATAAGATACTAGAACAAAGAGGCTGCTGTGATAAGTGAATGTAAAGTAACTCAACTGTGCTATTTTCTAAGTGCATATGAGAACAAGGGGAAAAACCTTCTGCTGTGCTTGCTTCAGGGAAGCTTTTAACATGGCACATTAATAAATCCATGCCAGAAAATGCCACACAGGTTAGGACCTAGGCAGAAGCTCAAATAAAGGATTAGTCTCCCTCCACCTCCCAGAGTTACATTCCTGAGATGTGACTGATGTGACTCTGGTCTCGTGGGTGGTGAGGCATCCCTTCTGTGTATCTTTTGGTCAAATGTTTCACAACAGCGTGTCTTCGGCTGTGGAAGGCAGCTTCAGTCTTGACAGCAGGTTGCAGCCCAGAAAGCCTGGGAACCACCAAATGAGATGTTTCTGTGGACAGTGGTGGCATCCCGTTACGTGTGATGCGAGCAGCAGTGAAAGCAGAGAAGCTCTTTGCCTTCTTTACTATGTGTCTCACTCTGTCCTCTAAAGAATCTGGCACAAGCTACTGGTGGGGCGGGAGAAAGAAAACATTACTTGACCCATGTGTCTAGTCAGATAAGCCTCTTCCTTTGTCAACAAAGACCGTTGTGGCAGTATACATTTGCCACACAGGATAATTACCCTTTATGATGAGTAATAAGTTATTATGCTCTATAGCAGTGTGTAATTTGAGGGAGTGGCTGCTGTGGCAGACGGTAGCCCTTGAATCCAGATGATCCTGAAGAAACTCAGCTGTGTCCATGGAAGCCCATAGCCTAGCACTGCACGTAGAATAACCCATTCCTTTAGGACAGGCGGGCAGTTGACTGGTTTGGGATCTTCAGAACAGACATCAGAAGAACCTTCCTCACTCAGAAGCTGGTGCAGCACTGGAAGATGTTATCTCAAGGTCATGAAGTCTTACTGTTGTAGAGGTTTTCAAGGCTCAGCTGGGTGAAGCTGCATCTGACCTCACGATAGCCCCGTGTTGAGGACACTGCTGCATCAAATGGTCTCTTTTGACCAACGTTGCTGTGTTTGTGGTTCTGCAGTACTGCCGGAGACAGACACGCAGATTTAGTTGGTAGAGGAGACTTCTCTTTACCACACGCAGTCTCAAGGAATTTTCTGGGATGCCGTAGAAAAAGTGAATGGTAGCAGCCTGTGGACGTAGGCCGTAGTCTGCTCAGCTACATGTTTATGTTGCTTATACTTCCTTTTTAAGTGGTCTGTCCCTTCTGCTTAGTGTATCTCTGCCAGCAAACTAAGCAGGGGCTGGTTTGAGGACAGCTGCTGGCTGGGAGAGTGTCGACTCAGCCAGTTTTTCTGACTTTGAGAACTGAGGACGGATTACATTTGCTCCCGGATTAGAGTTTCAGCTATGTGATGCATCCCCTGGAGGTTTAAATCCAAACCTTTCCGTGTTACTCCGATATGCAGAGCAAAGGCTATCTGCGGTTGTGGCTTTTGGCTAACTGGAGGCTTAAGCTTCACGTAACCCTCATCACACTTCAAAGTCATTATTAAAGTACAAAACAACTGGACCGATAGAAAGACCGTCTGGTCTGTTATTTGGGTTAAAGTTATATAAATGGCACTCCAAATGCCCCATAAGCTATATTCCCTTTTCTACTGCATGTCATGTGATGTTGTAGATGAAGCTGATAGGATACTTTTGTAATTAGCTCTTGGAAGAGAGTCTGTTAACTTCTCACCCTTATTTCACAGGTACTTTTCTTACCTAATATGTGCTTTCTGTGGCCTCTTGAAGATGCAACCTCAGTATTGGCTGACGGTTGTTTTCTGATTCCAATATTCTTTGCATTTCTGTCAACCTAAGAGTGTAGCATCAGTGTAAACAAAATTCTTTATGGCTTGACATCAACACCACTTGTAAATAGTGGTGAAGACTGACAGAAGACTGAGTTGTCTGTGGCTTTTCTGACATTTAAAGGGTTGGGTGCATGCAAGACAGAGGAGTGTCATCTTCACTGGTATGTGAAATGCATGTTTTCTGCCTTTGCTGTGTCTGGCCTGCTTCTTTTCACAGTTTTCTATTTCTTCATTTCATGTTTTGGACTGTGCAACTGACCTCAGTTTCAGGAAGATGAATGTTCATATTCATTGAAAGCTTGGGTTGTTCTGCTGTTCTGTTTTCGGCAACCTTCAGTGGGCTAACTGAGTGACAGTGTTGAGGCATTCTCATCTATTGTGACCTTTCCTTCACCATATGGGATAGGCGCTATAAGGAGAGCAACCCAGTTGTTGGCAGTGGGTCCTGACGTGGTTGCTGTGTGTGGTGCAGCAGGTGGCTGTGCTGACTGACGCTCCGCTCTGTTGACGTGCAGACTCGATAGTGGCTAGGCCTGCATTGGAGACTTTTGCTGGAGTAGTAATGCACGAGTGCTGTCTTGTTAAACCCACACTTGCCCCCCTCTCATGGTGACAAGGTCTCAGTCACCTTTGAGAAGTATTTGGATGCCTGCCCCTTGCTCTTGCAGAGTGCTGGTGTCAAGGTCTTGTCACCAGCTTCCTAAACTCCACTCTAGGAATATCGGTGGGCTGGCCTTTGGCCACAGAGTGGGAAGTCCTTAAAATGTACAGGCTGTCTGCTAATACAGCTTCCGCTTTGTTTTCCATCTGTTAAAATGGTGCACTTCATTTTAGCCTTTTTGTTGAAATGTCTTTGAATTTGTAAGACAACATAAGCTGTTCATGAAAGAGCCATGGAGAAAAGTGCACTTGACCAAAGCATTGCTCTTGGTTTCTGTAGTGCTCCTTTCCCCTCGTCACAGTGCCTCTCCTCAGTGATTTCAAAGCGTCTCTCTGAGAATTGCTTGTGTACGTTTTTCTATTTTAATACCCAGTGTTTACCGTCCTCCACTGCTTAAACAATCCAGTGTAGCATGAAGTCTTCTGCAAAAGATGTTCATACAAAATGCACAATGGCTGTGGCGCTCTGCCAGCCTCTTCAAAGTAGGAGCCAACACTTGAGGGTCAATCACTTCGTTAAGAGTGTGCTGTAAAAATGTTGGAGTTCTGTATCCAGATTCAGCCAGCCAGCTTTGCACAACACCAGGCTAAATCTTAGTGGCACTCAGATGTCATCAGCTGATCACGGTTGTACTACTGTAGAACTGCAGCACTGCTCTTGAGCAAGTATTTTACAAAACAAACTGACTTTCACTGTATTCCTTTGTAAGGTTTTTAACCAGGTAAGCTCATTTCTCTGAGATGAGGATGTGCATGTATGACCAAGTAATACTGCATTAAGTTTCTGAGGTCAATAAAGGGCCATGGTGAACTTTCACATGAGCTTGGTAGTATATGGATCATATACCTGACGGAGAAAGGGAAGCAGACTGTTTAAAATCATATTTTATTTCTTCCCAGTGTTTTGCAGGGACACAGAGGTATATTTTTCAAGTAGAGTCCCTATCAACCACTTTGCCTCCCAAGGCCCCATAATTTTGCTGGTAGATTGCTTTGTAATTCATGGCAGAACGATAGTGTGGTGATGTGCCCTTTCCCAAGCATATCCATTTGATTTAACTAAAGATTACTCAGTTTTTCCATTGCTGCAGTAGGGCAGGATTGGGTGGGAGAAGGTGCTGTTTCTGGAACTAAGATACTCTACCCCAGCAGGGAATGATTCAGAAAATCCAGAAAAAGAGCCAAATGCCAGAGACCGTGTACACTATAACATAATGCCTATATTTGGAAGCCATAAGTCACCTTTGATTTTTGTGACCTTCTAAATTTTTGTTTTCAGTCTTGGTCTCCTCCCTTGTTGTACAGATTTGAATAATTCAGTGCAAGTGAAGTAAGTTGTTCATGTCCAGTTTTAATGACTCAGAAGAAATCAATGTTTCCATAAACACAGCATTCTCTGTGAGTCTTTCTCTTCCTGCAGAATTATAAGGAAAAGGCATCCTTTGAAAAATTAAAAAGTAAAATCCTATGACTGTGGACATTATACAGAGGATTTTCCCCAATTTCAAAACCACTGAGTGTAAGGTGAACTGGTTTCAATGAAGACATTTTCGCTCTTAGCTAAATATAGTAAGAAATTACATATTGAAGAAGGAAAATACATTTTATCATTATATCAATTAAACTAAAAGCAAACTCTTCCCAGTCTTTTTTTTAATGTATTTTGGTTTGCTGTCTGTCAGACGTGAGTTGCAACAACTGGTGTATTTCCTTTGTGAGTAAATATAACACAAACATACACAAACACCCGCCACTTGCAGTAGTACTCTCTTCTGCTGCCTGAATGATGGTGTAGAGAAGTGTTTGGCACAGGAGCAATCAGTGAAGACGGAGGTGTAAGTGGTGACAGAGAAGCCTCCTGGACTGTCACCCTGAGTTTTGAATGACATTGGGGGTTCGGCTGCATTGCCATTGCGTGTACCTGGTCCCTGTTAGTATTTATGTACCGACAAGATTGCTGTGTTCAGTATAATTTAATATAGGTACTTGATTTACTGCTTCCTTATTCATTAGGCTACTACTCTGTAGTCATTATGTTACTGACAGTAACACAGGCCTTTTGTGGTTTCATGCGTTTGGGAATTTGGGACATATTTTCAGCTGCCTAGTCTATTTTAAACTCTCTTTTAAAATTAAAAAAAATCAACAAATAATGGGTTAGAACAGATTGATCTATTTGAGCTATTTGCCTAATTAACCTTTGCCTCTCAGGAATCAACTTTGGTTCTGTTCAATCAAGTGCAATGTATCCCAGCCCTTAATAACCAGCACTTCTTCTGAGGACCTTGGAAGTTTTCCCTGACTTTTATTTTTCTAACTGCTGCCACTCTCTTGGCATTGCACCAGTTTTGCAGAGACAGAATTGGAGAAGAACAGGAAGAATAATAACAGGACATCAACAGAAAAGGCCATAGGATGGCCTCTAACTTAGCCAAGTTAGATGGCCTCTAACTTAGCCAGTTTCTAAAAAGTGTAGTTAGCACAGGGCTTGTGTCTTCAGTACTCTGTGCCCCAAATCCAGATTGGTTAACAAACATTTAAGAACCTAGTAATGAAAGAAAGGACAGTATTTACACATGCATTGCATGCACCAAAGGATGAGCCTTCTGTGACTTCCTCTAGTTTAAAAGTTTGAGGGAGTCTTCAGGGAGACTTCATACAAGTTGAAATGATGTCCTGTCTTCCTCCCCCTCACCTGCAAAAAGGAAATAATTAGGCCTGAGATGTGATCCTCTATGTGGAGAAGGAGATAAATGGGATGCTTTCCTGTTGCTCCTAATCCCCTCTCAACGATAGAAACCCCCAGAATTTGCACAAGTGTCCTGGCAAGCATCACAGCCTCAAAACTGGGGAGACACCTTTTCTGGGTAGCGGGATAAGAATTATGTTGCTTTAGCATCTTAGAGATTCTGGGAGTTCTGAGCAGCTCCCCTCTTAATTTTGCTGTGCGTGACCTGCTTACTGATGTAGTAGAAGCCTGTATGCACAGCAGCACAGATTTCATCCATTTGGAAATAGCGTGCGTTGGGTGTTCCCAAGGAGGTGGGTAAAAAGGCTTCCAGGTCTCATTATACATCGGCATTCACGTTTTCTGCAGTTGGTTGTGGTTTGGTTATCTGTGAGGATGTTTTGCTCCCTTCCAGAGTGCTAGGGAGAAGTTTGCTTTCTTGCACTGGGAATACACAATGCCCAGAGTTTATGAATCATCGTTCAGTTCCTGCAGTGATACAACTGCGCTGAAACCACAGCACCGGCTGAACATAAATCAGACCCTCAGTGCAAAGTTCACAGTCCTGCAAAATGATGGCTTTGCTGCAAGTTTGGGAAAGAGAACAGCAAGGACAGAGCATCTCTGAACACAGGGAACCACAGAAATGGCAAAAGAAAGGAGAGAACTATTGCAATTGCCTCCTGTCTGTTAGCTTGGGTAATGCTGCTGTTCTCCCTCTTCAACTCTCAGTAGTAACCATCCATAATTCATGTTTTCCCTCCTTCAGTTCCATTTCAGTTTCCTTTCTCCCCATGACAAATACTCCAATCACTCACATAATGTAATAGGATCCATGAATGCAAACATTGGGGTAGGAGTGTTTGTGTGGCCTGTGCTACACTGCCAATTTGCTTGATGGATTTCAACTTCTCTGCTCCTTCCATTTACTCCTGGTTCCCTTTCCAGCTGCGGTGCCTTGGTCTGCTTTTTAGTTTCAGACTATACTGCAGGCAAATCAGCAATGACTAGACATCGAAGAACATCTGCTTTCATCCTCATTTTATGAGGAAGCTGAAAAATAAGTAGGCCTAAATAATTTTACTTATATATAGTTGTATGTGTGTATATATATATATATATGAATAAATTTATAAAATTATATATAACATTTATAGTATCTATAGTATAGATATAGAAAAATACATTTAATATAATTATATATAAATTAAATATATTTTTTTAAAGGAAATGCAGCTCTCTGATTTGATTATAGTCTCTTCTTACTGTAGATTCATTTTTTCCTGAGAATCTTCCAACATATTTAGTTGTGTCATTAGCTGGCAGCTAGTCCCAAAGCAATATGGCATGGTATTCCCATCCAAGCCCATCAGCGTACTTCGTAAGCTCTCTGGTGGCCTCCAGCAGCCGTTAGGATGTGGCAGTGGACACAATTTTTCCTTCCATTTAAGGAGTGATTGAGAAGATGCAGATGCTTTTATTGGAAAAGGATAAATTGGGGTTTTTTTTCTCATCATACTTCATAGGGGTAGATGGAGGAAGTTTATGAGGCTGAAAGTTATTGAGCATGCTTTTCTTTCCTCCTTCTGCTTTTGTTTTTATGGGGGTGTGAGTGAACAGGGTCCTGGGGGGGAAAAGACAACTTTGTAAATGGGATGTGCCAGCAAAAAAAGGTGGCTTTTTAGAGTGTATGTATTGATGAATGTCTTAAAGGTTGCTCCTTTATGGTAAAGGCCCCCCATTTAGGTGACCCATTGCCCTGACCAGTGTTGGCAGCCCTAAAAGGGAGCAGCACAGGTCCCTTCGCAGCCCAAGAGTGCTCAGACTTGCTCCTCTGTCATCTCACTATGTTAAACCTCTGTCACGCTATAGGTGGGAGCCTGCTGTTCTTTCACCTGCCCTTGTGCAAGGTGATTGTCACTGGGATAAACAGTCAGGAAGAGAGCCCTTGGGTCCTGTTAGGCATTAGAGGCCAGGGACAACTCCAGCAGCAGCTCTATATTTAAAACAAACAGCCAAACAACAAAAAACCCCCACAACCCACCCCACTTCACACACTCCACAAACCACTCCCACTACCTCCCCCCACATTTGCTTAAGCCAAAAGATCTGTGCTATTCTGTGTTTGTCACTTTTGGACTTTTATCTTTCCCCACTCTCCATGTACTTCCCAAAGCAGCACGTGCTTCATGCCTAAGTGTCTGCCTGCGCTTAAAACGATTAGAAAACAATTAATCACAGCCCTTAACCTCAGACCGTGGACAGCTGGGGCCAGTGGGGATGCACCACAGCCTTCTCAGGGAACACATACACACATGGGTAGCTTCCCCATCCTCGTTGTTACTCACCCTGCCATCCAGCAAATGCCAAAGGATGAATGGGGGCAGCGGTGTGAATGGTGATGAACGTGCCCTTCCAGCAGCAGAGCTGGAGACCAAGGTGACGTATGGGGAGAGCAGGCAGCTGATGGGGAGTGCTCCCTCCCAGATACCAGCTACCATTAACACAGCTCAACTGCATTTTTTTTACTTTTTTTTCTTCTAACTCTCCTGTTTCATGCCCACTCTCTTAGAGCAGAATTGATTTATGAGTATGGCCAGTTTGTATAAATTTGCAAATACAATTTTGGCATACAAATTTGGTGACCCAAGTGGTCTTGTCCTGTTCTTTTTGTTAACTAACTCACACATGAGTCTGTCATCAGCCACATCTGTTATGCGCATCCATGCTCTACTCTTGGATATGTAAGTGATCCATAAAACTTCACTGTGGGCCATAACACGGTTGTGGGATTGTATCTCAAGAACAAAGGGGAAGAGTTTGTGGACTAAAAGGAAGGGAGAAAGGAATTATTTAATGTTGCTTAAAATGATGGTTTGGGATTGAGTGATTTTTGCATGAGCTATTTCTAATAATGTCTGTGAGTCTAGCTGAAGCAAGATTTAGTGTAGCTGTTTGCTAAAGGACAGAAAACCAAGAGAAGACAAATGGCATTTCTCGATGTTGTTAACTTGAAGCTTATGCACTGGCTGATAAAAAGCATGAGGCTTTTGGAAGAATTCAGGCCTTGAGCAAAGATGAATAATTGAGCTTTTGTAGGACACCATTGTGAAGGCAAGTGTTCGCTTAAATGCTTTGCTGATGCTCTGATTGCTGAACGTAATGCTTCACGTTTTCCTTACTTTCTCCTCTTTCCCTTTTCCTCAAAATGACCAGGTTCTGCATTGATTGGAAACCTTAGCTCCATGCTGAGCTCAGCTCAGCAGGCGTAGGTCACTGTGCTCATTGATGCTCTCTCTTGACAGTGGCAGCCAGCTCTGTGCAGGGATGGTCCAGAAACCGGCTGTAATTCTAAAACCTTTCTACCTCTAAAACACCCTTCAAGCTGGTTTTGGAGGAGGCAGCTTCTCTCCCTGAGGTGAAGACCTCAGGTGCATTCTGCATGGATGGATCTAGGATGTGCCTCGTGTGGCAGTCTCAGTCTGTCCCATCTGCCTTGCTGCAGAACCATAGGCTTGCTGGTTTGCAGGCAGATGACCCCGCACTGGTTTTTAGGAAGGCCCCAACATTCCCTACGGCAAGACCAGATGGGATTTTGCAGGCAATGTGAACTCAAGCTGGGAAGTGAAGCCCAGTGCAAGTGGAACACAGTTGTGGTGGCTCATGGTGAATAGGAATGCACCAGTGTT
>WBMZ01016797.1:0-14826 GCA_013400975.1 Atrichornis clamosus | reverse complement strand
CCGCGCCGCCGCCGCCGCCCGGCGCGGCTCCTGCCCACGGTCCTGCTGCTGGCGGTGCTGGGCGGCGGCGGTGCCGCGCTGCCCCCGGGCTGTAAGTACGACGGGCGTCCCAAAAACACCGGCAAATCGGCGGCCGGCGGCCCGGCGGAGGTGAAAGTGGTTTGTAGCAACCTGGAGCTCGCTCAGGTGCTGCCTCCCGAGGCGCTGCCCAACAGGACGGTCACCCTGTGAGTACCGTGCCCGCGTGGGGGGTGGGCGGCCTCGGTGCGACGTGGACGGCGCGGAGCGGGGGTGGGAGCGTCGGCGTGAGGTAAAATGGGGTGAGTTGGGGGAGTGTGGAAGCGTAGGTGACCCCCCCTTTACTGGGGAAAGCCCTGGGAGCGGATGTGCTTTTCATGTTTTCCGGTAGATTCCGGGATGGTCATTTTAGAAGGGGCTAAGGCGTCCCGTAACTCACCGGCGGGGCGGCACCGTCCCGTGGAGCTCCCCCCGCGCCACCGCCCGCCCGTGGAACAGCATCCCCAACTCTCCCTCCTTCGTCCCGCAGTAGGCGTGCTGTTTTTGTGAGGAAGTAATCCTTGCTTATCCATTTGAATAACAGGTTTCAAACAGGATGTGCAACTTAATCCAAAGTAAGAAATACATTGCCACTTACTTAGACACGAGTGTGCAATGTAACGAGGCTTTGCAAGTTGTTTTCCTTCCTGAGACATTACCCGGTGATTCTAGCAAAGAGGTTGATAGAATGGTTTGGATTGTAAGGAAGCTTTAAAAATCAACTGGTCTAATCCGCTTTACATGGGCAAGACCTTTCTCAGCACTGGACCTCATTGGTGGATGGTCCCAAAAGTGGAACCCCACCCCTTCTTTAGGAGGCTTAAAGTGCCTGTGCTGCCGTGGGAAGATTCAAGTGCGACCGAGTAGTATGCAAAAAAGTGAAAAAACCCTGAAATATGGAATCTATCTTAAGATATTTATTTACTTAACTGGAAATCATAGGTTTGAAAGATCTACCAGTAGTCCGACATTTGAAAAGTACAGAACGTACGGTTAGGAGAACAACAGTCTGCTGCTTTTGTGAACTTTGACAGCACTGAAACACCAAGGAATGGCTTCCTTCAGGAAGTCCTAGTGAGGTGTGAACCTGGCAGATGCATGAACCTGGACCTATGTGAAAAGGGAAACCCATAAAAATGGGAGTTGATTAAGGCTGAAGTAGTTGTTTTTGCTTGGCAGTCTGCAAGGGTTCAGAGAATATTTCTAAATTACTTGTGTGAAGTGACTATAGATGTTCCTATGTGAAGTTTCTGAAGTAGAAAACAAAGCAAAAAGTAGAAGGTGACAGCAGTGTGATCAACAAATTGTTTTAGTCTTAGTTAGCCTCATGCTTTGCAGCTGATTAAATGTTACAAATATGGTATTTTTCATTAAAATTTTGATATAAGTAGATGTTGGTATGGTTGATATGCCAAAGTTCACTGTGGGGTTCTTTCAGTTCAAAAAACTTGAATCACAGCTCTGATTGCTGTGAAAGACAAGCAGATACCAAACACAGCAGCCTTGCTGTGACTGAATCTTTGTTCATCATTGCAGTGACAGAAGAATTTGGAAGAATGGTTCATCTTTCTTCTTGATTTTCATACTCCTGCAATATCTAGAGCATATCTACATACACTAATTAGTTTTCAATTAACTAACCTTTGAAGTTCATAATAATTTCTGAACATTTATTTTTTCTATTTTGAACTTTTTAATAGACATAGCAAGAAGCAATTATTTTTTCATTGTTATTTGTAGTAAGTATCATAACTGTGTTGATACAATTTAATGAACACACATTTCAAATTTTTGCTTAAATATAATGCAATGCTCTTGCTTTTTTGCGAGGGAGTGAACACTAACTGGTGTGTTCGGGTTCAGAATCTTTCCAGTTTGCTGACTCTTGAGGCATGAGTTTCTATATCTCTGAGAGTTTTTGTTTTGTTGTGGAGGGTTTTTTTTGTTATTGCCAGATCCATGTTAACCTGGATAGAAAATGTTGGTGATTTATGGGGCTTGTCACCAAGTGCCACTTCACTAACACGTTGATTAGTATGGATTAATTGTTACTTAATCTGTTGACAAAAATTACGCGTTTTTTCCCCAAACTGTTACTTAGAATTGCAGCACTTGGTAGATAGTTGTCTGATTAGAGTCAAACTGCCCTGAGTTATCTTGAATCTTGATTCTTGTGGGATTCTTCTATTAAGATAAGTACTAGTTCTGTTGTATCTTTTTGGATTAGTGGATCACTGCAGAGATATGTAGCTGAAAATAGATCACTATTGTGTATATCAGCTGCATTTTAATTCAGTTAATTTCCTTTCATGTTGACTACTTTGCACAAACTATTTTAATTACAATGACCTATATAGTTTTATACAACTTCTTGTTTTTTGAGTGAGCTAGGAATGATGTAATTGAAATGATTATACGCATTTTGGAAATCCTGATGTGATCCTTATCACTGGTCAAGCTCTTAAATTTTCAGCAGATGACCTACTATGCCTTTAGCATTAACAATTTCTTTTTCCTCAGAAGTATTTTTGAGGACAATAGTCTCTAAAATGTGAGAAAATAAGAGAAACAGTGGAAATTAGGATAAATGAGTAGCATCTGAGGATGCTGGCCAGGTTCATTTGTGCTTCCACACCATTGTAGTTAGTGGTTAACATTGATATTGATCTATTGGGCAAGGTCACTTAATTTACAAAATGCCTTGGCCTGTGTTTGCCACAAAACATATTATGGTCCTGGTAATTTGGGTCCATATTATGAGAATCTTCAGTTACAATTCAGAAAAATAAATCGTAACTTGCTTTGAATTAATAAGAGACAAAGTAAGTTTGTTTCATGATTGAGGAAGAAAATCAGACACTGGAAGAGGAGTAGTAAAGTATGGAGACGTGTCTATGGAAGAATAAGTAATGTTTAGGATTTCTGGCAGTACTGTAAATTGAGATTGCTTTACAATCCAGGTAGAACTAGCTGTTGCTTTACTGGGCACTTAGGTCAAATTCCAAGGTGAATTCAAGTTTATTTATAGCTAAGGAAATGACTTTTTAATAGCATTTATATAATAAGAACTGACTGGGATGCAAATGAAGAATGTATCTACATGAACACCATAGATGGCTTTGACCTTTGTAGTTTAACCAGCCAGATGAGATGGTTTTAAGATACAGAGCATGGCAGACAAAACAGTTACCAAAATTGGGTGAATGTATTTCAGTAGATACTGAAGCCATTGCCATGTTGCACATTTAAGTAAGGAATGCACTGTGCTCTTGTAATAGAAGTCTGAGATAAGATATCTGTTGCTGTTGTGTTTCTTGGTGCAAACTCAAATGATGATACTTGTTTGAACTTGTTGCATATTACTTTGTTTTTTGAAAGAGAATGTGTAATTCCACTGAAGACAAGCACATGAAGTTGAGATCCTTATTATTTGTTGAGAATTTTAATTACCTGTTATATATGATATTGGAACAGGAATCTAAATAAACTGAGGAAAAACATATATATTCAGTAAAGAATTGTGTTTTTGAATCAGGAGCATTACTGCTCTGCAAACAACTCTGCTTAACCATGTATCCTCACAGGAACATAGGAGTATCAGTGTTGGCACTTACAAAAGCATTACGATTTACAAGCCAGAGCATTTGCCTGGATTGATGTTCAGAACTGTTCAAAGATATGCTTAACTGGGTTGCAGTTAGGAAACATCTTAAAATGTAACAGTTTTTGTCCAACTCTTAAATACAGTCACATCAACCTACATCCATTAAACAGCTCAAAGGCATTACTTACTTGGATTTCCAAATATCTGTGCAGTTTTTCCATTTATAATACAAATTCAAAATTTCAAAAGTTTCAAAGCAAAATGTCACTCCTATTGCAAGGAGCCACTTGTATTGCAATGTGTGATTTCTGTTGTGATAACCTGAGTCACGTGTAATGTGAATGTCTTCTATGGAAGTTTGCCCATTCTTTTAAAGTACATTTCTATTTACTAATTTGATGGTACTCTTGGCAATTATTGGTTAGGGGTTTTTTTGTTGGAATAGTCAATTTTAGACTGTTAAAGTACTCAGTACTAATAACTTGTGCAGTGATAACATTTTTGAAGGTAGAAAATGTTAATAATTCCTGTTAAAACTTAAATTTCTTTGACCAGTGAGTACGTGGGCTATGTGAAATGCATTTTACTTAGGAACACAAGGCAGGACAGAGATAGTACTTGAGAACATAGCCACAATGTAGTAATTTATAAGTATGTGTATATGCCTTCTAATTAGTGACATCCAACTCCTAAAAATCATTAGAATGTGTTATTTTCTGACAGGCTTGTGTTCTAGTAGACCTATTCAGTATACATCTATCAGATTCTGTGTGCGTTTTCACAGAATCACAGAATTAACTAGGTTGGAAAAGACCTTTGAGATCATCAAGTCCAACCTGTGGCCTAACACCACCTTATCAACTAAGACATGGCAATGAGTGTCACATCCAGTCTTTCTTTAAACACCTCCAGGGATGGTGACTTCACCACCTCCCTGGGCAGCCCATTCCAATGTCCAGTCACTCTTTCAGTGAAGAATTTTTTCCTAATGTCTAGCCTAAACTTCCCCTGGTGCACCTTGAGGCTGTGTCCTGTTCTGTCGCTGGTTGCCTGGGAGAAGAGACCGACCCCCACCCGACTACAATCTCCTTTCAGGCAGTTATGGAGAGCGATAAGGTCTCCTCTGAGCCTCCTGTTCTTCAGGCTAAACATCCTCTGCTCCCTCAGCCGCTCCTCACAGAACTTGTGTTCCAGACCCTTCACCAGGCTTGTTGCCCTCCTCTGGATGCATTTGAGCATCTTGGTGTCCTTCCTGAACTGAGGGGCCCAGAACTGGACACAGCACTCGTGGTGCAGCCTCACCAGTGCCGAATTTAGGGGAAGAATGACTTCCCTGGTCCTGCTGGCCACACTGTTCCTGCTCCAGGCCAGGATGCCATTGGCCTTCTTGGCCACTTGGGCACACTGCTGGCTCATGTTCAGTCAGCTGTCAACCAGTACCCCCAGGTCCTTGCTGCCTGACCACTGTCCAGCCACTCTGTCCCCAGCCTGTAGCACTATCTGGGGTTGATGTGGCCAAAGTGCAGGACCTGGCACTTGGGCTTGTTAAATCTCATGTTGCTGGAGTCGACCCATCAATCCAGCCTGTCCAGGTCCCTCTGCAGAGCCCTCCTACTCTCCAGCAGAATGATACTCACTCCCAGCTTGGTGTAACTTGCAAATTTACTGATGGAGGACTCAATCACCTCATCCAGATCATCAATGAAGATGTTAAACAGAACAGGGCCCAGCACTGATCCCTGGGGGACACCACTGGTGACTGCCCGCCAACTTGAAGTAGCACCATTCCCCACCACTCTCTGGGCCCGGCCATCCAGCCAGTTCTGAACCCAGCAAAGAGTGCACCTGTCCAAGCTGTGGGCTGACAGCTTTTCCAGGAGTCTGCTGTGGGATATGGCATCAAAGGCTTTGCCAAAGTCCAGATAGACGACATCCACGGCCTTCCCTGCGTCTACCAGGCAGGTCACCTGGTCATAAAAGGAGATCAGGTTGGCCAGGCAGGACCTGCCCCTCCTAAACCCGTGCTGGCTGGGTCTGATCCCTTGGCCATCCTGTAGGTGCTTTGTGATCGCACTCAAGAGGATCTGTTCCATAATCTTGCTGGGGACCAAAGTCGGTCTGACGGGCCTGTAGTTTCCCAGATCCTCCTTCCAGCCCCTCTTGTGGATAGGTGTCCCATTGGCCAGCTTCCAGTCCTCTGGGACCTTTCCAGTGAGCCGGGACTGATGATAAATGATGGAGAGCAGCTTTGTGAGCTTATCTGCCAGCTCCCTCAGCACCCTAGGATGGATCCCATCTGGTCACATAGACTTGTGAGCATCAAAGTGGCTCAGCAGGTCTCTCTTTCCTCTTGGATAACAGGGGCAATTCTGTTCCCTGACCCCATCTAGCAGTTTGGGAGGACAGTTGTCCTGTGGACGACTTTCCTTACTGTTCAAAATTGAGGCAAAGAAGGTGTTCAGTACCTCTGCCTTTTTCTCATCCTTAGTTACTATATTCCCCCCCCACATCCAGTAAAGAATGGAGGTTGTCCTTGTCCCTCCTTTTGCCATTAATATATTTATAAAAATATTTTTTATTATCCTTCACGGAAGTCGCCAGATTAAGTTCTAATTGGGCTTTTGCCTCTCTGATTTTTTTCCTGTGTGACCTAGTAATGTCCCTAAACATTTCCTGAGTTATCTGTCCCTCTTTCCAAAGGAGATATATCCTCTTTTTTTCCCTTAGTTCCTTCAAAAGCTCCTTGCCCATCCAGGCTGGTTGTTTTCCTTGTTGACTTGTCTTTTGGCAAAAAAAATTGAAACCCATTCATCTCTTTCAGCATCCCAAAGGTGAAGCAGATGTTCCGCACAGCTAGATAATAAAGTGGCAAACACGCTGCACCACTGACATCACAGGACAGTTGCCTATAAAACTAGACTTCTGACGCTGGGCTCCAGCTTCATCCCTCACAGGTCATCATCTGGCAGTGCAGTAGTTTGAGCAATCTGTAAGTCTTGTTGAAAAGATAACCACTCTTGTGCTTTCTGTATGTACTTTTCCAACACTGATTCATTGCTGTGAGCCTGTTAAAGCATATTGAGTACATACAGTATTCTCTTTTGTGTACATTCTTGTGTGTATCTGAGTAGTGCAAGAAAATTCTGATGTCACAATCTGAACAGTGTTTTCTTCTAAATTACAGTATTTATTTCTATCTGAAAAACTGCTCAACTTTGCGAGACATCATGTTACATTGTTTATATGTATCCACTGGGATACACTGATGTTGATACACTGTCAAGATGGAAGTGTTCTCCTACTTCATGAAGTATTCCGGTAATGGCTTTAACATACATGGTGGTTTGTAATTGGCAATAGTCTTCATGCAATATTGTATTCAATTATTGTATTGATTCATACTTTTAAAATAAAAATGGACTATTCTTCTATATAAGCATTTTAAAGTTTTAGGTGCCTTTCACAATGAGATTATTGTACTTCTGATTAAATAAATGATATAATTGGAAATATGGCTTCCGTGCCATAGACATAACTGTAGCAGTTGTTACAAGCCTGGGTCTCAGGTTTTGCGTCAGAGCTATTTATTGGTTACTGTTGAGTTGAAAATAGTGGAGAAGGTAAGTTCTGAAAAATTCTGCAGAAAAAAATTTAAATTTTTGTAGTGGATTTTTTTTTTTTAATTCTCAGAGCGACAATGTTAATGTAAAATTGCTCAATACCTTTGTTCCTGTGAAGATACCCATATAAGCAATGCTCTTTATGTGTTCATTAGCCCTTCAATTAGCCCTTTAGTAACTATTAAATATTCAGTGTGTTATTCTGGATGTAGCCTCAAAAAGACAGATTTTAATCTACACAATTAATACTTTTTAATTGTTGTCTTTTATTGATCAGTAGTATTCCTGGTTTTGCTTCAGAACTGCTAGAATACTAAAATTTTTATTTTTATTTAATGCCAAGAATAAAAGAATTGAACTAGAATCTGTGCTGCAGTGATGAAGAACAAATAACTACTTGTGTCACATTGCCTGCAGTTTGTTCATGTTTCAGAGGTTATTTTTGTAATTTAAAGCAACTATGGAGCTGCAAGTTTAGATTTTTCAGAATTTAATGATTGAAGATAATGAGTTCTCATGTGTACTTTGCACAGGCTGGATACGTTGCAGGTTCATGGATTTGTCATTACTGTCTTATATAGTCTTATCTTCACTATTACAGTCTGTAATTTTTGAATCTATTCTGTTTAAATGCATTTTTTGTACTACTGGTTAATCCATGAAGATTAAAAACAGATGAGCATTTATTTTCATCAGTCATAATAAACTGTTTTAAATTTAAGAACATCAGAGAAGGTATTTTTTTGTGAATTTTGCTTTCTGCAGTGAGATAATAAATTTAAAATATTGATTTTAAAATCTTAATCGATTATATGTCTTTAGTCTTTACACAGTAAATAGATGAGAATTTTATTTTCACGTTATTTCACTGTTTGGGTGTTTAGCAGTGAAAACTGCAATGTCTTGTTGCTTTTAGAGTGTTAGAGATCATATCCATTAATTACTGTTTATGTGGATTACTGTGTTCTGGCTTCTCCTTCTGTAATGCCCCAGGGCTTGTCCAGTGGTTCAGTACAGCACTGTCCTACAGATCTCCAGGCTGCCTTGGAGCAAATGGGATGCCAGTGCACTGCAGTGCTGAGCTTTTAGGTCCCAAAGGAGCTGACCTGCTTTGGTGGCACGTGTGACCCAAGTTGCTCAGCCAGTTTTGGCAGGGCTGCAGAGCTGTGTCTTCTGGAGTAGAAATTTGACCTTTTTGGTAAGACAGATCAACTGAGAGCTTTTTTGGGGGGGGAAAAACACGAACATAATAAATGCAGATTGAGTCAAGATGTTTAAGAAATAGGCAGCTTAATTCCACAATTCTGCACTAGGTGTGTTCTAGGATTCATCCAGACTGTAGGTGGCCGTGGGCTGTGCTGTCTTCAGATGCTTTGTCTAAGAGTACAGCCTGTGCCCTCTGCTATGTCAGTTCAGTCTAGGGTAAAAACATGCTTTGAGGTAGAGGGAGGGAGGTTAAAGTCTAGATACAGAGGCAGGAAGATTGAATTAAGAGGCAGAAATTACTGCTGGGAGCTGAGATGGAAGTGTGGGTTTCTTAGAATGGATATGTTGGTTATGGAGCTGGGAAATTAGAGAACTTAAGAGAGAATGAAGGAAGAGCAAATAAGATACTGAAGACTGAGTAAAAACTGGCTTGGTGTGAGAGTAGCAAGATTCTTGGAAATTCAGCAACTACCCCCAGGATCACTAAAGACAGGATTAACATCTGGATGCCATTAGGAGAAGATGAATCATATAAGGAATGGTAGTGGTATTAACACAATCTGGGAAAGGTCTTCTGGTGTTGTCCACATGATGTGCTATTTTCACTTGAACATAAAGGCTTATTTCTGTCAGATACGAGAACTCCTCATTATTTAGCCTGTGTTGTTACAGAGTACGTTGTACCTTGAAACAATATCAAGAAGAGTTTTTGCGAGTTATGATCAGATTTCTAAAAGTGTCCTGACATATATTCCAGACAACTGATTCCAATACCTCAAATTGTTGTTCTAGGATAACAACCTCTGGTGTTAACAGGAATTTAAAGCAATTCTCAAAATTGTGTGTCAATGGGCTCATTTAAATTTTTGTGGGTTATGGTGATCTGACCTTGCAGCTCTGTGCTGGAGATGCAAAGTCCTCCTCAACCATCTCTTCCTGCTTATGGCACAGGGATGATGATAAGCAAGGGCTGAGGAGAGGAGGTCTCTCCCTCTGAGTAGGGAATGTTGCATCCAAATTCAGTTGTCTGTAAAACTGTAGCCTAAACTGGAGCTGTTGTGTTCATACCTTTACCTCCCAGTCTCTCCCTGTGTGGATGTTTGTGGGTTTTTTCCTCCCTTCCCTGGCTGCAGTACTAGCATTTGTCTGGCTCCATGCCTAGTCAGTTCAGGGAGCTAAACTATCCAAAAACTGTTTGCTTCTGTAGGATTAGGATATAAATTTTTGTAAATGTATCTTTGTGTGCCAGCGGCTGACAGGAAGTACTTGTTAACGTGTCTAGACAAAGCACTTTCTAGAGACCAGGTACACCTGATAGGAAGCATGAATACATGTGAGGGTGGGTGTGACAGTGTATGCTCTAATTAGCACTACTGTGATATGACACAGAGAATTTATTGACTGTAACAGCTAAAGTTAGGAGTGTCTGGCTTGGCATCCGTGTGCATTGTTTCCTGTGAAGTGAGTTACTCTCTTGCATGTATATAGGGCGGTTTTTGGGGTCTGGTAAACTTGCACTGAACTGCAAGCCACTGAGAATCCTAAAAAGTGTACATCTGGTGGCTAAGTGGGAAACTCAGGAGGGAGCAGAAGGTAGTAAAACAGGACAGTTATTACAGAAAAAGTTGATCGTCATATCTTAAAATAATGCAGATGCTACAGATAAAAGCAGGGGAGAGAGAACCGGGAGGAAGCGTCCTAGAATGCAATGGTCACAAGGGTTAGATTAACAGTGCTTTTTGTTAGCTTTAGAAATGGCAACACAGTGTTAGAAGAAATTGGATGTTGCTGTGTCCTTTGCATTTTCTCTTAGGTAGACTTTTGAACCTGGGATAAGTACAAGAAAGAAGGAAAGGTTTGGTGGTAAGGCTGTAATTTCATAAGAATTTCTTTTGAAAGTAGTATCATTTTCAACAACATTGCTACTCAGTCTTGCATTCTATTTTGTCACTCAGTGCTGTCCTTTTTCTAAGATTATTTTTATTTAGTACTTTTGCATAGAAAACTTGCTGAGTTGCTCCAGTGATTGGCACTGTATTTCACTAGAAATCATTTCTGTCCTTAAGAACAGTTTATTTTTAATGAAAAGCAATAAATAAAGCATGTGGCCACATACTGAATATCAAGAAAAAAAGTCTTTAATGGCAGTGGATAGTGAGCATCATTGCTTGAATGATTCAGGGATTGTGTAGTAAAATGAAAGATTCCTCATTAGATTATATAAACCTAGCACATTATGAGTTAAAAATGGAGCAGTATAAATAGACACAATTTTAATTCAGTAATTTCATTACTTCTGAGTTTACAATTTTAATATTATTTAATATGCATCATAATGAGATATTGCAGGAAATCTTTTATCTGTTGCAGACTTCTATTTTACAAATATTTAATTGCTAAACTTCCTCAGTTATAATGTTTTTGTGGAATTGGAAAATACTGTCTTCTTTTATTAGGAGTCTTAGAATGATTCATAGTTCTTTCTCTGGATATAGCTTGGGGAATGTTTTTATTTCAGTTACTTTTAAGCAACTTTTGTGTTCCTTTCAGTTTGTTACTAGGTTTCTTTCCCTTTGACACTAGTAACTCACTAGAAGGCAAAATACTAACTGTTGAAAAATACTAAGTTTATATCCTTGTTAAATCAAAGTTTCTACAATACAAACTTTGAAAAATGCTTTTCTTTTTGTGTTTTCACAGCTTTCAGCAGAAAGCATTTTTCTTTGTTAATTGCAGATGGTTATTTTAATATGACTTTTGCTGGTGGCCGCTTTCCCAGTCCTTAGAGTGTACAGTCATCGTGAATTGATCTGATTTATTTTCTATTTCCTGACACTATTTCAGTCTCTTAAAATGTGTTTTGAAAGTTACTTCAGTGTTCTGCTGAAAGTTACACTGTCTCCCGGTCTTTATACAGGCTTCTTGATGGCCATTTTGGCTATTTGGTAACAGTGTTAATGGATATGTGTGTGTTTTAGTAATATCCTCTGAAAGGATTCATTTGTGAAGTTTTGAGATGCATTCTGTCTTCCTAATTAGTTGATTGCTGTCTTAGTGATGGTTGTTTTATAATTCACAAGCCAAAATTGTTTCACAGAACAAAACTTCTTCCTCTTAGTGCTTATTACCTTTTTCTAATGGTAAAAGAGGATCCAGCCATGATTTCTTTCCTCCTCTCTATGAAAAAGAAAAGTTAGTACATCGTCTTTAGTATCTGTTGCTAAAGTTCTTCGTAGTACAAAGAACAGACTTTGGGTTTGACTGCATTTATGTTTTGCATGCTGGGCATCTACTGCTAAAGGTCTTGCCAGTAAGCTAAGAGTCAGAGTTGAGTTTCTTTGCAGTTTTGCCAAAGTCTTCTGCTAGTTTATGGAGCAAAATGGAAAAAGCGCTTTCCAGTCCAAGCTCTATTCAACAAAGAAACATTTCAGCAATATTCTTGGAATAGGTGAAAAGCTGGGGAGAGTTTGGGGGATTTTCTTGAGGGAGTTGGTTTTTTTTTTTTTCTGGAGGGACATTATTTCAGTTCACTTCTTTGTGTCTACAGCTTTTCTGCTCAGTCGAAGGAAAAGGGAAACGTATTGTTTTAAGGTGACTTGAGACGTCCATAATCCTTTCTAGAACCTACTCTTCAGCTGCTTGTTCTTCCAAGTTTTTTGTGTTAATTCCCATGGCTGTGTTTTTTTAACACAGGAACTAACATCTTCTGTGTTAGTTCCACATTTAATTTTCTGATATGTAAGTGTCGGACAATCAAAATGCATTTGTTCCTAGCAGATGTTGATCATTTAAAGGAAAAGAAGATAAAAATCTGATATGGAGCTCATAAGAAATAGGGAACAACAGTGACACTGGGCTGTGGAAATCAATTAATGGAATTTTCAGTGACATCATTTATGTTTCAAAGTCATTTGTTAAAGGTTGAACAAGATGGGGATGAGTGGAGCCGTCATCTCAATGGTAGTTCTCTACTGTTTTCTCTTTAGACTTCTTAATGATGGAAACGTTAGCATATTTTCAGAATTACTTGCCTCTTTGGAAAAATTATAGTCTTAACTAGTAGCTTAGAATTATTACTGATCACAAATAATATCCTGTGTCTAAGTGGTACATAACCGTCCATTATTTCATTGTACATTATTGCACAGAAACTGTGAAAATTACTATAAAACATCCACTTTGCGGTGAATGCTATATTGCGTTTTGTCTTCTTGTGCCACATCTCTTAATACTTCAAATAATATATAGACTATATATTAATAGCAAGTTTTAACCTGTATTTTTTTAAGATTACACTTACAGCATTTTTGTGTGATGAACTGTTTTAGGTTATATGGAGTGTTGTAAAATCTGTCATTTATTGTACTAAACCTTTATGGTTGAGCAACTAACAGCCTCTGCAGAGAAAATACTAAATCAGTCTGACTGTAATTTGTAAATCACACCCAAGAGAGAAATTTACCTTGTGCCCAGATATTCAAAGGCATCTACTTTAGGCCTATTATTTTATAGGCAATGTCAGAAAACTAATCTTTTTTTTCTTACAGAATTGTAATTTTTATTTAGTTTAAATTTGGTTCAGTCAGTTATAGTTACTTTTGAAGTGGTTCTGGCTCCATTTTGAATAGCTTCTTTTTCTGGAAAAGGTACAGGTAAATCAATAAACCTTAAGATGAAGTAAATTATAACTAAGATACGAGTTATTTCTGTGCTACCAAGGATTGTAATTTGCATGCTTGCTTGTGTTGACTAGGATGTTTTGTGACCCTCATGAGGTTTTTCCTTAATTTTTCCAGCAGCCTGAAACTGGTCAGAATTTTTTTTTTTTTTTTTGCTGCTGCTGCTGTTATACCTTATGTTCGGTTTGCATTAACTATTAACGATTTTTATATGCTCTTTCATTTACTTCTTTATATATTATTGCTATTTTTCTTGCCGCATACATTTCTGAAAACAGGAAGGATGTTGAAATAAAGGTGTACTTTATTTGGTTTCCGGAATGAATCTGGTACCTACCATTTTTGCAAATAATACTTACTACTTAGGTTGAAACTTTTTTGTCTTGGAGTAGGAGTAGTTTCAAAGACTTTAGGATGTGTGATTTTAATGCTTCAGTTAAATTTTACTAGTTTTCTGGGTGTTAGTTTGTAGATGATGATGATTATTATTATGACCAAATTTACACTCTTTCAAATGTGTATACTGGTTTTCTGTTATATGTTGTGCTATTCTTGATGGAAAGATTCCTTGAAATATATGTACTCTTAAAAAATATACCTAGGCTTCCTTGGTTTCTAGATGTGTTTTTAAAAAACAACACTGTGTTTCATTTGTTATCTAGGTTATCACAATTGTAGCCAAGGCACAATTTTCCTTATTTTCTTCCTGTAAGGTAGCTTAATGTATTGGACTACAGAACCATATTTTCACAAGAGCAAATGCTCTTAGCTGACACTCTAGTGGATGTTACAGGCATTATAGCAATACAATAGCAATTTCTCAGTGTAGTTGTAAGTATTTTTCCTCCCCTTTTCCTTTCCACCATTCCTATGATCAGTCTTCACCTGGGGTTATCTGACTGTGTAGAATACTGTGTGGATCACACTTGGGTTGTTGATATATAAATTAATCTCTTGGGAGATGCCTTGGGTAAATATGTAGTTTAATGTATGTTGCTTGTGAAGCAGTGGGCACCAGGGATAACTTGAGATGAACTGCAGAAATAAATGGTGTGACTGGAAGGTGAGAAGAAGAAATGGAATCTCCTCATTTTAGCATCAGAACTTGTTACCTTTTCTGAATGATTTCAGATTAACTTAAAGAATTTTCAAACCTCCCCAATATCAGGCTGGAAATGGAAGGATTTTCAAATAGTTTGTTCAGCTGTCTTGGCCCTGTGTATGTGAGATACAGGGGAGAGGTTGACTCAAAGCCAGAGCTTTTAGACTAAAAGGTGTCTGCTCTGTATTTGTCTAAACCACAGAGATTTGAGACAGTCTTTGAGAAACCTGGAGAAGAAAACTACATAGTGTAATATATGGCGGTGTCAAAATGATGCTGTTTTTGTAGATTGGTATTTCTGTATTTTAGTTTTATCTTATTGTGTTTTGAAGTATTAGTCCTTGTCATTAGATAGTAAATTTTATGCTTTGGAGGAAAGAGGGGAATGTGTGTGCATGTGTGTGTTTGGTTTATGGCTATTGTAAAGGATATCTGAAAGAAATCTCAGAGTGGCACCTTTAAGTGCAGAAGTAGTTATCCAGCCTGAAGATGTAATTTGTGTAAGTGAAGAAGTGCAGGGACATATTGGATATGTGGGATTGTTATGGTTTGAGCCTG
>WBMZ01016795.1:0-15508 GCA_013400975.1 Atrichornis clamosus | reverse complement strand
GTCTTTCAAACTAAGACAGGGAGTAAGAAGGGTTGCAAACTGAGATTACCCCTGCACTGTATTAGCCAAGGAGCTGGTGAGCTGACCGGGAGGTCTGCCAGCAATATCAGCCCAGGCTGTGCTAAACTGGGAGCTGCTTGCTCACTGAATCCATCGGTCTGCACAATGGCCACAGCAGCTTTTTGCCTGTGGCACATGAGTATGATGAACTACTGCTTCTCCCAGTTTCTGTCCACTCCTGAGGGCTCCTTCATCAATCACACACAAAGTACTGCTGACCCATAAAGAGTTTGATGTGTTGCACCACAAAACAGTGAATAAATTGTGATTAAAAACTATTAAAAATAAGAAATATTAAAATATTGGAAATGAAGATTCTTTAAAAAAAAAAAAAATTGCTAGCAGCAGCCTGGTTTTTGTGTTCTACTGAACCACTATAGTTTGTTAAATGTTTATACACAGCAGGATGCTGTACACAGACTCCATCCAAGAAAAACTGGACCATGCAACTCCATGAGAAAAGGACTGAAGATGACACTGGCACTTTGACCTAGTGATGCAATAGAAAACTCTTCTCACACTGCCACCACTTGAAGAAACAGCATCATTAAAAAAAAATTTAAAACAAAATCAGGTATATTCATGTTTTCTCAAACATGGCCAGCAGTTCCTGGTAGAGAAGCTACTATTTTAACAGCACTGTTTTCCTTTGGAAACAGTTTCCCATGCCTTGGAAGCCACAGCAGCGCATTGGGTGTCCCAGAGCTGCAATTGCAGAGGCAGGGCACGCTGCCTCCAGCGCTGCCTTACCCGACTGGCAACCAAGAAAGCTGCCTCTCCACAAGGAGAGCGGTCACTGCAGGGCACTTAAACTGCCCACACAACCTGGCCACTCACAGCACTCAAAAGGTACCAATTGCTCCAAGGGCACGGCCCACACAGCTCCCATCCGCATCGTGCCAGTGGCATCTGTGTTCTTACTCCCCCAACAGTAATTCCTGGTCAACACACCTGTGGCAGACAAAGTCCCTGTCACTACTGGAACTTTACAGGCCATGAAGATATTTTGTTTTGATTTGAAACAAAGGTGGTCCTGTGTTTTATCATCTCTTTTCTTAATCCTGTAGAAATCTCACAGCCCAGGGCAAACCTTTTGTACAGTATATCTTAATAAAGCAAATCCTGATAATGCCCCTAAATTTAAGACATAATTCTTGCATTACAAACCTGAAAACTAATGGCAAATTTTAAAGCAGTTTCCATTCTCTTTCACGTGAGGAATGGCTTTGTGGTGTATTTTTCTAAGGAAGACTACAAGTAAAATTCCTCCTCTACATTCCTCCTCCTGTTTAGTCCTGATCCTGTATGTCAGGTTCACAGCTAATTAGATACCAGAGATACATGGGAATTCTAGGAGTGAAAGACATGTAACATTTTCAGGATCTAATTATAATCTTGAATGGCTCAAGAAATTAAGCTACATTATCCCAGATATTTATATTTGACATTTAATGTAACAAATAAACATACTGTAACTCTGTATGCCATTATAAAGGAAATCCATGAGATTTGGAAAAACACTACATCTTCCTCTGCCCTGAACTCATCTTCACATTTGATTAAACAAGACTTCATTTAGGAACAAGGTGGAAGCAAATATCCTCTAGATGGAAATCTGTATTATGCTGTATATCATGACATTAGCACTTGTCACCTAATGACACAACAGATGTCAATAGCAATAAACTCTCATTTACATAGATAAAGAACAAGCAAACACATTCTCTGAAAGGTCTAATGCACAACATGAAAAAGACTATTTAAAAAAAAATCATTGAGGATATGTATTTTAGTGCTTTAGTCAGCTATTTCTAAAACTGCTTTTGAAGCAGAACATTTTCGAGCACCTGCATCATTTACCTGCAGCATCTCTGTAGCTGGGAGGGTGCCTTAATGCTGCTAATGGCAGACAGCCAAATTCAGCAACAGCAAACCAGTCTAAAAACAGCCATTCCCATCACTCAACACTGCTACCCAGAAGCTGCAGAGATGGATGGTGGATTACACCTGAACCAGTTTGTCAGTAAGACTAGTCAAGGCAGAAAAAAAAAAAAAGCCACAAAAAAACCCTTAAGAAGAAACTTGAAATTAAAACACGGGATGATATATTGTGGTTTCTTTATCAGAGTAAAGGAACGGGTACAAGATTTCCACTAGTGCTATTTCCTAGGGAATGAAAACAAAAGGTTATTTTGAAATAAACAAATTCCTAATCCAAAAACCAAACAAAAACACCATTTTAGGAGAAAAACTGTTGAAAATACCCTATTTCTCTTTTAGATTTAATCTACTTTTGTAGAGAGATTTAAGATGGAATAAACTCCTCAAATTTAATTAATTGACTTGAGTCCATTAATTGAAATTAATTGAATTGAGTCTTTCTTCAGCATCTCATGTGCTCATGAAAAGACTGTAATGCAGCCTGAGGTAGACTGTGAAACTGCTGGAAATTGCTGAATACTTCCTGCTTTTAGAAGCTACTCTGGCTGTAAGGGAAGATTATGTACTTCAGTGTGAAAAGAATCCTTTCCTGGCATTGCTACACATGGCAAAGACTCCTCTCTGGTTAAGTCTTCACTGGAATCAGAAATCGGATTCATGTCCATCCCCAAGGATACAAGCTGATTATTTACAAATGATCTTGTGTCTAGGCAGGATATTTGCTTCTGGAAAAGACCAGAAAGAAGTAAAAATA
Organism: Atrichornis clamosus; assembly: GCA_013400975.1. NCBI lineage: Eukaryota > Metazoa > Chordata > Aves > Passeriformes > Menuridae > Atrichornis > Atrichornis clamosus. Next base: position 12,753 of record WBMZ01016795.1, on the reverse strand, counting down.
GAATCCCTCCAAAACACATACACCTGCGTCCACAGTAAGAAAAGCATCCAAGATATGGATATTAAATCTTTGGGAGGCACACAGTATTTTGTAAAATTATTTTGATAGTGCTATTTACAGGCCACCTTCATAACAGCCGCAAGTCAGCTTGTCAAAGTCCAACTGGTTAAACCCCAAAGCCCAGGTAATCCATACGAATTCGTCACCAGCTCACTTTCCATGTCTTCAACTGTGTTTTCATTTACCTACAGGTGAATCACTAAATGTAAATATACCTGCTATTAGCATCTCCTGACACTCTCGCACTTCAAAATAGCCTCCTTCTCTTCCTTTGAAATCTGGGGCATTTATTGGTTTCTAAAGTAGAAAACAGTATTTTGGAGTTAATGCTTAGTACTTCCACAGGTGTAAATACAATCTTCCCATTCCTAGATAATGGTGTATAGCTAAAGCTACTCTAAAATGGTGAGGCTGGAAAAGCAAAGCTTTGCAGAGCAGACTGATATGGACAGGGGATTTGAAAATCCATGCTTGAGGTAAAAAGGAGAGAATAAAGGCATGTCCAAATGTCAGGCCAAACAGGCCAATTCGGAAAAGATTTTAGAGAAAATGAGTCGCATGTGCTTTCTATTTTTCATCCATTCCTAGGGACAGTGACAGGTTTCCCAGGAGGTTCAATTTCTATACATGGCTGTGAGGAAAAAATTTACCACCTTCCTATGTTTTTACATATGGACATCATATTTTATAACATTGAAAAAAAGACAACCCAGAAGAATTTACAGTCTGGGATTAGTAAAAACATCTTTAACCTTCCTTGAAACTCAATTAGGAAGGCACACATTGCTCTATAAATTAACCAGGAAGGTTACGATCTGTCTCCGGGGAAGAACCAATTCAAAACTCATTTCTAGTTGTGCATGTTTCACATGCAGAATTAGGATCCTCATTAAATGCAGTGAGCCATCTCTTCAAGAAATTTCTACCAAAATAAATTACTGAAATAAAGAAGCTGGATGTAGTAATTCTCTTCTTTTCAATTCTCCATTATGACCTTCCACAGACAACCTGACCAAGAGGCCAAGGATACGAAACTATGAACTGCATCTTAAGCACAAGATCCATAGAGAAATGCTTGCTCTTTACTGACAATTTTGAATGCTTAACTGTGTACCTGCATAAATCACTTCTCTTACAAGAACTACATGAATTATATTGCATGCTTTTCCCGAAACAGACATTTTTGCAGTGCTACAACCTTTGCAGAAATTGACCCTCCGGGGAAGACAACTACTACAGCTTTGTCCACAAGGTGGCATAGTTCACTTTGCTGAAATACAGCATTAAATGTGCCATAAAGAAGTTTTTATTTTTCCATGAATGTACTGGCCAACGTCATGAAGATGTTTAAATAGGTTAAAGATCTCTAACATACCTCTAACAAAGTTCATTTAAAAAAATGCTTCCAATACATAGTTTAATGAGCTAAAAAGCTTCCTTCTCTTATGCTGAAATGAAGAAAAAGTATCTGTGCTTTCTGCCACACAAAAGCAAGTTTTAATCGAAGATAGCTAAGGCACATAATATGGCAGGGGAGAGCCTAAAGGGCTAAAAAGATCTGATTTTTCCAAATCATCAGTTTCAAACCCTAGAAGACTTCTTTCAGTCTCTCAATATTTGAGGTAAAATGGCCTAGCAAGGAATCCACCTACCCCACCCCTTTCCCAATCATGTGAGAATTAAAGATTCCAGAGCATTTTCCACAAGTGAAGATTCTTCCTGCTGTTTCCAGACCACTTCCCATCCCTGTGACATAAGGCCATGCTTGTCCTGTCCATGGGGCAGAGTCAGATGCACTGAGCAGCTCTGCCCTCAGTCTCTCCTGCTGTAAATCAACATCAGCACTGCTCAGCTTCACCTGCAGGACCACACACAGTCACTGCTGCCCCTGCACAGCATCTGCAGAAAGTAGGTAAAGTGCTTTGACTCAAGTGATTTTAAAAAAAGAAAAAAAAACATGTATTTTTCTTGTCTTGCTCCTCTCAGTCACTTCCATGAATGTTTCAGTGTTCAGTTTTGATTACCCATTTAAGCATTAGCAGCATGGTTTTGCCTAAACCAGAGAAATAAAAGCAGTTGTGATAGACAGAAGAGGACAAGCTTCTGGCACTGACCCATTTCCCAGACACCAGAGAGGTGAGCCAGGGAGAGAACAGAGATAATGACAAGTTATTTGTCCACAAAACTACTGCCATGGTCCTTCATGCAAGTCGGGCTCCAAAAACACCCAGTGTAAATCACCTGGTAAAGTGTCATGGACATATCAAAATAGTGCCTCCTTATAATGCTTTCCATGCTGTAAGGTTTATCATGAAAGGAACAACTTTATGGTTCTCATGACTGGTACCTAATGCTCATCACTCCTTCAACTCCATTCACTGTGCTCAGAATTCAGTGCTTGTCATTGCAATGACAGCTGAAACCCTTGCTTTTTAACTACCAGCCTGCCAAACAAAATACAATTATTTACATCTGATTTAAACATTACAAGCCAAATAACCAAGGTAACAAAGAAAATTAAGTGCCTCGAGCAGTCTGTTTTCTCTCTTGAAATGGATCATTAATGCTATTATAATTATTAACTCTGTTACATACTGTCTTCCTGCAAGTAAGTAGCTTCTGATCTTGTCAGTCACTGCAGGTGTACGGCACAGCCAAAATACGTATTTAAACCACCTGGATTTCCAATTATAGAGGTTCACATACACCCTTAAAAATGGATGCACCTATCAAGACAAATCTGGAGATATATATGCAAATATTGGAAACTTTCTGCTGCATCTTTCTCCTTAAAACCCTTAGATCACAACAGTAAAAGCTCTGATTTAATTATGGTGCTTGGTCACATAATGGTCTAATTTTTCTCCATGAGCTGCATTCTCAAAATAGGTTCCATTCTCTCCTGCTTGTTCTAAAAAGTAACTTCCTTCTTACTAGCTGTGAGTTGAAGCAGACACATAAAAAAAGAAGCATACTTCAAAAAGGGACAAACTTGAAAATAAAGAGCAAATTCTGTCACTGACTGCTCCAGGAAGCTATCCAGACATGATAAACAGAGCCCTCTCTCACACAGAACAGAAAACTCACTTAGTTGTGAGACTAAGACGACAGTTATTACAGTTGGACAGTAGAATCTTGAGCTCTAAAATCCAATTTCCCAGCTTATGTGATTTTAAAATAAGTCACACTTTCCTGACACAACTGAATGAAGCTTTAAATCTGCAAATTCCTTTGATGGAATTAGTCTTGCATGGTCAATCCACAATGAGCCAAGAGGAAGGGTACAGTTAATTTCAAAACTTAGGAGACATTCTGCACCTTGCAAGTTTAAGCTTACAATTGCTAATTTTTTAATAGTTATAGCATTGTGGATCTTCTCACATACCTTGGCTTCTGGATCACTGTTGATGCTACAAGAATCATCATCATCAGATTGTGGACCATTTCTGTTATATTAAAAAAAAAAAAAAAAAGACAGAATCAGTCTTAATATCAAATGAAAATTACAGCACAACACAAAACGGAGCTGGTCGTTCCACTGAGACTTCTGAGGTCGTTGTACCTGAGCTTCAAAGAGGCATAGCGTAATGTTGCTCCTTCAAACTCTTTCAGACTTGGGTCTGGATTCACAGTGGCTGCATGCAGATCCTAGAGATAGAGGCAGTGCTATTAGTATAGTTTTAATACTATTATAATAGTATTAAGTACACCATCATGTTATTTCTTATCTCAAAGGGAAATTAAATCCTCCCTGCAACGAAGCGATAGGATTTCTGGCTGAAGTTGAAAAGAAGCATGCATATATATATTTCTCAAGCTGCATTTCATTCGGTGCAGGCATCTTATTTGTTACATCATGGCAGTTGCCCTGCTAGTTTAGATTGAATCCATTCCAAGTGGAAAGATCAGAAAACGCAGCATGTTTGTGAGCTAGACAACCCTAGCAATACCCCCATTCACTTTGGCCTAGGTTATGAACGACATCCATGGAAAAATAAAAGGGAAAAAAACAGCCACTGCCATGCAAAAAACAAGGGTAATAGTAGTAAAGGTTCTAAAATCTGACAATATACTTGCCTTCCAAATGTCACTATTAATCTTTCCCCCATTCAGTACAGCAAAATCACTCCATGGCTGTTTCTAGACACATAATTATTCACAGAGGAAGAAGCACATTGATAAAAAAAAAAAAAGAAAAAGAAAAAGAAAAAAAAACACAAGACACTGTTGTTAGCATTGATATTTACAGGATGGGTTAGGGAACAGATCACCTCAAACTTCAACTACTTACTCCACTATACCATGGCATTTGGAGGAAAGGGGAGAGAAGACATGCCTCTAACAGTTACTTACCAAAACAAATGACTGAAACAAGGGAAGTTAATATAAATTAGGAACAGACGATGAAATTACTGTTTAACTATGATCTTAAAAGCAAGCAAAATGAATCTGAATATGAATGTTGGCCACAGCTGCTACAGCCTTTGATAAACAGCAATTAAGGGGAAACATTAGGATTTCCATTTGATTGGCACTTTTGTTAAAAGACCCTAACAGTATTGGAACCAGAAATATTGAAATACAAAAATGTATACAAGTGTAAGATACATACAAGGTAAAAATCAAATGTTTCTAGAGAAAAGGTACAAGGAAAGGGCAAGGAAGGTAAGGAGGATTAATAAGGAGTGCAGAGATTTCTTGCTGAAAAAGTAGTTTTGAAAAGTCTATTAGCTTTTTTAAAAAACAAGCCAAAACCAAACAAAGCACCCACCCTCTCATTTTCCATTCAAGTTTCTCAAAGACTGTCAGAGGCATTCACTGGTACAATGAAGCAAGTAGCACTGTGTAATTTAGTACTAAGCAGCCTGAAGTTCAGCTTTTTCTGTAAAGCTTGAGAGGAACAACTGATGTTGGAGTTGCCTCTGTCCTCCATCACACCAGGAAAGAAATCCCACAGTTCTGAATAAAAGCCAGGTGGGACAGATTTGATTGCTGAGAGACCCAGAGCCACCTCTTCATAGCTTCACCAAATCGAGAATTCCTGAAATTGATTCCCCTTTTAAGATGAGCTCTGCTAGGCTGTCCAGCTCAGTCCCGAGATGGAGTGGTACCATTCATATGGCCCAATGCACTAATTTGCAGGGTGGACTTCTTACTTCAGAAACATTCTCAATGTATCCTGAGCGGGGGAATTATTTTGTGAGAAGTAACTCGCAGGAGTAACCCTTCCCTAACATGCCTTTGAATTAATTGAGTTGTTACCTTTTCCTACCAAGCCCTGTCTCTTTAATTATTAGCTGCTAGAGGTTATGTTACCTACACAAGAACTTCTAGAGGTATCAACACCTGGGATGAGTGAGGCTGTATGAAGACATAACTACCACAACCAAATTCAGCCAAGAAGCTCTCCAAGATGATCTCCAAGAAGCTCTTATTGACACTTAAACCCTACAGCTTTTTCTCTGCACAGGAAATGGGAAATGGGAAACAGGCAGAAAAATTTCTAAAATTTGGAAGCAAATGTTACAAAAGACAACGATTCAAAAAGAAAGTAACTTGACAACACACAAGACAAAACAGTTGCCTAAAACTAAGTCAAATTTAAACAGATGTGCAAAACCAAAATAAATTTTCATGATTTTGAGGGGGAGGAAGGGAAGGAATGTTACAGGTTATTCATACTTAGCATTTATTAGCATTTTTGTTAAATCAGCAGGATTTTTGCATAATGCTTAACCCATAAATGCTCTGGATTGACATTTAACTGATTATCTTGTGAAAGAAAAATTTCCTTGCAGCCTGTGTAAAAGACATTTTCGCATTTTTTCCTTTCTAAAACACTTTTTGCCATTTGCATGCATTACAGCATAATTCCTCCCTACCTATTTTTTTTAATTCTCTGTTCAACAGTAATAACTGTTTTTCTTTACGCTAAATATCCAGAGTAAGCTACTACATAAAAATAGCTGATTTGATCTGTTCTTTGCTGACCACACTCAGCTGTGAGCCACATTCTACCAAATGAAGCAGAGCTTCTGTATATTACATGTAAGAGACAGGGACACAGGAAAATAAAATAAAGTGAAGAAAAAAGAAAAGGAGGAAACAAGACAAAGGGCAAAAAGGTGTTACTCTGAGGAGGAAAAAAAAAAGTGTTTCTAAATGGTTGTTTGACCAACTCAGAACCCAAAAGAGCCCAAATAAACTCACCTCAAGACTAGCACATGATGCTTCACAGACAAATGTGATTCAGATAAAGGGTTTTTATGGACTCACGAAAGCCTATTGGGACAGATACTAAATGCCACCCATGCCAGTCTTCAATCCTGGATTATAGTCTTTCCTCTGCCTAAAACCTATATATCCTCCAACCTTTTCAGAATGAAGCAATACAATCGCAGCATGTGGAATGAACTGAACAAGCCCTTACAAAACAGATTATCTTAGAAAACAGGCTTCCAACAGCAATGATGGAACCAGCAGTACACAGGTCACGTGTGCGTACAACTTGGATGTGGAAGCTCTCCACCACAACTGATGCAGCCAGTGGTAGTGTTGGGATAAAGACATATGGGAGCCCCTATTCTAGATCAAATTCCACATCTTTTGTGAAGTGTCAGATTGACCTTATGACAGATTCCTGTATTGCTCTTCCCCAGGGAGGGAGAGGAGCAGCACTTGGGTAGGCTGCAGTGCAGTTAACAGGGATTGAAACAATTATCAGAACCACCTGAATCACAAAGGATCCTTCCTCCAGTTCCTTCTAACAAAGCTCTGCACTGTGGTTTCAAGAAAAGCAAGGCTTTTCCAAACACTTCCCGTTATAACTCCAGCTATGTCTGTTCTTTTTAGCAGTTTCAGTGTTTGGCAGTGTACAAAGTCCTGAGTCCAATTCACGCTCTTGGCTTGAACTGCATTACTGGAAGCCTGCTGGTAATGCATTGCAATGCTATCTTAATACCACTGAGTCAAAAAACCAGTACTGCTTCAGTAATGGTAAGATGCTTATCCAGGAATGCAGAAACCTTCAAAAAGCAAACATTTTTGCCTATACCTACAATTAAAATAACTACATGATATCATACTAATACAAAGTTTGGGAATGTGCTTATTTTCCCTATCATCTTTTACACCACAATATATAGTCTTGATGATGCCACGAACCTGTCTATGCACAAATCTTTGCTGGAACAAATTCCTTGCTGAATTAGAACTGCCATATCAAAACCTAGATGAGCCTACTATGTACACACATACATGTATGTCTTTCTTAATACATCTATACTCTATTAAAACCTATGTTATTATAATTCATACATTTTGTACTCTCGATTATGCTGCTGAGAATTAATGATCATTATTTATAATCACAAACTATTCTTCATTTAAAGTAAACAGAATTGTGAAAGGTTAAAAATACATCTGATACCTTACCAGCAGGTCAGAATTTTTTATTGTAAATACATTTTAAACAGAAGTAGAAAAATATTTCAAATTTTAAAAAGTATTTTTCTCTGCATTTTACAACCATACTGATTTTTGTGTTTTTGTGAAAAATATCTGTAACTTACTAATTAAAGTCCCATTCTCTAAAAAATAATAATGGTAAAGTTATAACCCTCACACGTACATTATGGGAATGTACACTAGAAGCATGTGCAGCACTTTACATTCAGCATTTCTGAATTTTTTCTTGTTTTCTACCAGAATGGTAACAGTTGCAGTTCTTTCGCTGTGAATCCTCTCAATTTCCAGCATGCCTGGTGCACAGTACATTCCATGGGAGCTTGACTGATGTAAACCATAATTGAAATGCTGTGGTCAAGTTTGCAAACCTTATGAGTAGCATTTATGAACATGTGGGAGCAATCTTTCTAAAATAATGAACAAGACTGTACGTGTTTAAGCCTATACAGGACAAAACTTTCTGGGTCAAGAAGGTAATACATACTTGAATGTCTTTAACTCCTCTTAACTTTAATGTAAGTTAGTTTGGTGCATATGAACAAAATCAAGAACAGAAGAAATGTTTTATCTAAATGAATTAAAAACCAAACAAACAAACCCCTAAAGATTGCCTGATCCAAAACTCAGAGCCAGAACAAAGACTTCCCTTGATTTCATATAGCTGTGGACATTTTTCTAAAAATTCGGTATAAAAATAATTTATTTAAAACCAACTTTATTTTATCTTAATATTTAATTCTGTAGAAGTCTTCCCAGCATACTAAAACAAAGTGATTGTATTTTTTGAAGCATACTCTTCTTTACGATAACTGATTTTATTTTTCTGCTTATATGACACCAAACAGACCCTTGGATTATGCCTGAAAGCATTATTCTAAAAGGCAGTATCATGAACTGCTCTTTCAGCACATGTGGAGGACGGAGTGTATTTCTTTCTGTTTGTAGTTAAAGACTGACTGCAACACTGATTAGATTTGTTACTGGTAGGATGTACAGAGACTTGTACTTGAAAACACTTCATGTTTATTTAACAGAAACTACCCCATAAAGGAATTAAGTGTCTCAAATGAAGACTCATATATCTTCTGTGATTCTCCTACCAAATGAACCAAAAAGAAAGAAGATGCAAACAAAGGGTCCAGCCAAAAGACTGCTATAATGTGCAGAAGTTTTATGTATCCTGTATCCATATAATGCAGCAACGCTTCAGCATATGCTACAGAATGGTACAAGTCTCACACTCATCAGGCACTGCCTGTCTAATTTATCTGAGACATGTCTGATTTCATCCTACACATCCAAAGTTTAGGGTGTTTCCTGAGGCGCAACCATTAAAAAATGAACACAGAAAATAGATACTTACGATGTATTATCAACAAGTAGCTACACTTTGGGACATTATCAGGCCAGTTTAGCTAACAGCAAAACCTGCAAGTTGAAAAAGTTATTTCGATTCTCCTTACAGTATGTGGCCCACGAGAAGACAGAGTATGTTACCTCAGTTTCTGGAGTAGGAGATGGAGTAAGGGAACCAAGCGATCCTTTTCGTGAGCCTTGGAGATCTGTTGGGATGGACACAGGACGCTGCCATTGAGTTGTTCCTGTTGGTATGTGCCAGTAATAGATCCCAGCAATGTCATTGATTTTTTTCCAACCAGGTGGTAAGTCTGGGTCTGTCTGAAATGAATGATCACTCCATATATCTGCTGGGAACAAGAGAAAAAAGAAGAATCACACAAAGACACAAACAGTGTCCATGGGTCTGCACAGCTGCAACTGCTGTTGTACAGTTTCTGTGTAAATGAACACCAGAAAAACACCAAATTATTGAGGCTCAAAGTAACATGACAAAGCCAGGTTTTGGCATATAAAGAGAGGAAAAAATTGCACTATTTAATGAAGAGCTGTTCTAATACGGCAGCTATCCAATACCATCAGATAAACTAGCTCTTCTAATAAGGTTTAGCTTCAAGTACCTTAAATCACAGCATACAAAGTATTATTTGGAACTGTGGTGTACTCTAGCTATCCTCTTCATCACAGCACCTTGCCTTCTCAATGCATGGCAGCAGAGCATATATTTCTGCTAATCAAAGTTATCTTAACATAACAGAAACCCATCCACACTAACCAAACAACCCAGCCTGGGTTTACTTTCACCATCTAGAAGACTGCTTGTTGAAAACAATGAGACTAAAATAACTGATAGGCAGAAACAAACATACTGTTTTCAATTGGTTTTATAATACAAGTGGAAAAAAACCCATCAAAAACTCATCCACAAAGCCGATGCAGAAATTAAATACTGGCTCTACTGACAAACCTCCTGCATCTTCCACACAAAATGACTATGATTTATGTCTATGTGCAGGTACTCCTCACGCAAAGGGACTGGCCTCAGACCATCCGATAAGCAAGGCTGAACAAGAAAGCACCAGAGGGCATGTGCTCATACTGAAACACCAGTCCTCATGCTTGCTGTGCAAACCTACTTGAAGAAAATGAAGCATATGTGTGCCCCAGCCCATGCTGCAGAAGAGGAGAGACTGTAGGGATAACCTTTTCATGGGCTATGGTTTCCTACTAGGATGAACTGGAAAGCCTCCCTAGTGCACTGTCTATTCTAGCAGACAAAAGCACCTGGAGTGCAAGCCAAAGGTAATGAGACAGCACAAGAAAGACAACAAAGTGTCAACATACAAAATCTAACAAGATAGAGAAATGCACCTGCGGCATCAAGAGACCTTCTACAGGCCATCAGTGGCTTTTCTTTATTTGAACGTGGAATTAAGGGTAGTAAAATAATTTTTCTCTGAATTTGAAAGACCCCATTCATTGGCATGACACTAGGTCAAAACACTTTTATTGCACAGGCCAGTGTAAGAATGGTCCCTTATCAGGGCAGTCTTTGGTGCCCTGAAGAAAATGAAGGTACCACACTGATGTAAGTGTACATATATGTCCTGTTACATTCAGGCCTTTTCAATCCCAATCTTCTTGTAAAAGAGAGAGACACAAGACAAGGCAGTAAAGAAGCAGGTATCTGTAAATCTATCCAATTTTGTTGATATGGCAGCAAATAACTTGCATGACACAAACCCAAGAGGAAATAAAACTGAGCACATTGGACTTAATCTGAAACTGAGAAGTTTTCTTATGTCTGCAAGGTTTGAGAGATAAAAACATTAATGGAAATGGTTCCTTCTGCTCTGTTGATGACAAAGTCCTTCGTGGCACATGATTTACAGCTATCAGAAACTTTTCTCTTCTGATTCTTTTCCGGTCATCCCCAGGAGGTGAAGTTCTACGTAGCATCTCCTGGCCTTTTCCGTGCTATTCTTTATGGATTTGTTGGTGAAAGGTCAATGAACCAGGACCACACGGTTATAAAACTTCTGGGTTTGAAAGTATCATTGCTCTGGTAATATTGAAAGCATGGCTTACTACAGAAATTTAGAGCATGATTCACAAAAATAATGTATCCTTTTGTACTGGGGTTGGTTTACCTAACATGTGCATTAGAGGAAACCATGATCCCCTGAAAAGCTCTCCTGTTAGACATTTCTGACATAAAATGCATAAAGCAACAGGAGTAAAAAAACCAACACCAAACTAGGATAAAAGAGCCACTGTAGCTAAGCTGCATGACAAAACAAACACTGGGTTTCCTTAAGAAACCTGGATTCATGTTATCTGTGTAAGTTGTCATTCCACAGCAAGAAAGATTCAAATTCTTATCAGTGGAAAAACTAATTTAAAATGTAACCAATTCAAAACGCTGCACAGGATTGAGCACATCTTTAGCCAGGCACCATGCAGATTCACTCTACACTGCAGACTTCTAAAAGCCATCTCTTTTCCTGGAGAAAGCCCTTAGTGAACAGGGTGGCCCCACTGTCAGGATACAATCAGGAGACGAAGCCCAAAGTCAGCCGTCACCACAGGAGACCGGGCAGTCAGCCTGCAGCTGATCCTACACCTCCCGTTCTACCCCTGTCCCAACACGGGGTGCATGAGAGCCGTCACTAGCGAGCAGGCGGCTCTCATCCCAGATCTGCCAGGGTGCCCACACCGGCATGGATGTGCCAGCGAGTCCTCATCGGCAGGCTGCTACCTGGAAGCTGCCTAAGGCAAGTGTGAGCTGTAACCCCCCAACACAGCTAGAAAGTCACAGCTGGTCCTCTGCAGGCAGAGTCATACGAAGAGATGGGTCGCAAACAGACTGATGTGTTTCAGCTGGAGTTTTATCTCACTAAAGACAGATGATCAAAGCCGTGTCTCTGCAGGGGGAAGATTCCCAAACCAGCTATTCATGGGAATGTTATTATGGAAGAAGCATGACCTGATTTTGGTGAAAAAACAGTACAGTAAAAGAGTGTGGTAGAGGATTTTAAGGACTAAAATGAGAGATTACATAAAAATATGAAAGATGTGACTAAAAGAAGAAGCTAAGTTCACCTGAGGAAAACTGACTGGGCTTTCATGCCTCCATCACATTCCAACACCAGGACCTGAGAAGGCCCTCAGGATAACAGATTTTTCCCCACAAATTACTATATATGTAATTTGTGGATATTTCATAATTAGAGAGACTAATACCATGAAGATGCAGCAGCTTTTAACTAGTTCAAGCTTTCTTCTGCAGGTACAGCTAGAGATCCCTTTCACTGGACACCAAAAGCAGTCATTTAGATACAAACACAGATCGAAAGAGAATGCCAGGAGCTCTGGAGGCACTTTTTGCAGGAACAGTGTTGTGGGTTGACCCTGGCCTGATGCCAGGCACCCAATGAAAGCTTGCTTAGAGTTGGAGACAGAGTCACTTCTTATGGGGTCCAACATGATAGGGCTCATGTCTGCTCCCCAGAAACCTTTGACACTAGTCTCTGCACAATCAGAGTCAGGAATCTGCTTGTTGTACCTCATCATGCAGCCTCCACTTCCTCTCTTCAGAGACTCAGCAACACAGCGACAATAGGAATGTTTTTAGAAGAAGGGGGAAATGATGAAAAAAATGAAATCAGAAGTGAGAGCCTATGGGGAGGGAGGGCAGTGACTGCAATGCCTTACCATTCCCTTTTAAAACCTAAAGGGGAACTTATGTCAGTCATTTCTCTTTGAAAATTAAAATAAAGCAAAATCTTTAAAAAGTCAGTAAGGTTCCAGAAAAGTAACAAGGATTATTTTTTAAAGGTATAAATAGTTTTTTAAATAAATAAGTAAATA